>JAQIUQ010005250.1:0-16811 GCA_030378365.1 Hybognathus amarus
ACAATAAAATCTATGTTGATTTAACAACAAAGCGGGAGAAAGAGACACATTTAGCCGTGTTAGCCCCATAGACTCCCATTCATTCTGCGGTCTCGCCTCGCGACTCACCTCCAGTGGAATTCTGAATGGAACTGCAACCAAGATGATACACAATGGGGCTAATAGGAAGTGCCCAGGCTCTCAGTTAGACGGGCTCTTGTTGTATTAAGGATTGAGGAAGTGGCATGTCTCTATCATAGATATGTATATAAAGGTTAGATGTGTCGTCCGCGTTGCTGGCCAATGGAGGTCGACGTCCTGCACCTGGCGGCCATCTTGTCACAGGCAGCTCGCTCACTCGTAACATTGTTTTAATGGTACATGTACTATTTAAATAACCATAACTTGCTCAATTTTCTACCGAATTTTCAAACGGTTTGGTTTGTTATAAACGTCAGAAGATGTAGCTATGACACAGCATACTTATGAATAATAAGTGTATAAATAAATAATCATCCAGGTAATTATAGCCTCGTTAATAACGTTTGTAAGAAACCAAACCGTTTGTAAATTCGATAAGATTTTAATAAGATAAGATTATTTGTGTTCGTGTTGACCACTCATCTTACATCAGCTTACCTGTGACAAGATGGCCGCCGGTGATGACAATGGAAAACTCCGCCGTAACACATCTAGCCTTTATATACATATCTATAATAATAATTAACTACATGTATTTATGGGTTTGGTTTAGAGTTAGTTGCAGGAAATTATATAAGGAATAATTGACAACATGCCATTGAATTATTAGAAAAAGAATGCACACCCCAGGTATTAATGCGGTAGTTTTCCTATCATTAAACGGCTCAGAGCCAATTACCACACCTCAAAACATAGTTTAGATTATGTATTTCAAGGTGTTTGGTTAGGTTTTTTCCTTAAAATGCTCTTGTGTGTGGGACTAATTTCTTACGCATCTCACCCCAAGCCCTCATTGCTTAAACCAAAATGTAATTTTAGAGCGAAGTAACGGATGCTTGAGCCACTGATAGCAGACCAATGCAGTTATTAGAGAGAGAGAGAGTTGGTTCTGTATGGACCATTAAAATAACTCAAATCATTTGGTGAAGTGATATTGAACTGTCAAAACCAGCCTGGAACTACTTTAGCTGTGCGTTTCGCTGAAAATAATTGCGCTCCATAGAACGTTCGTCAACGCAATCAGAATCAAGCATTCAACAGCCTACAGTAAAAGCATCATTTAAAGTTATTTCCACAGTAACTAATGTAACAAGGACATTTCCCAAACCTCCTTTATGTTGCTAAATTGCTATAATCTGTTGTTTTCTGTTGGTACATGAGCTTCCAGATCGTCGTTTTTGTCCTTATTTGAGCTCAAAGAAAAGCACATGTAAAGCCTGTACAGTCTTCAGTCTGGTGTATTTGTACTGTTGATCTGATCGCTCTGTTCAGCAGCTCTTTGAGGACAGAGACTTGATCCGGATGTGTTTCACTGACCTACTGACCTTCATATGGTGACTCCAGCGTCCAGTCTCATTCATCAGCGCAGAGCTGAGCTTATTCACACACACTTACACACACTGTCCTTTAGTGTACCAGAACAAGCCCAGCACCAAACAGAACATGTGCTCAGGTGTTGTGGATGTTTGCCAAGCTGATGTTATTTGGTCTCTGGGTGTTTCAGAGCGATGTTATTTGGTCATAGAGATATATAGGCTACATAGATGCCTCATTAGTGTGTGTTTCTATGTGCTGCTGCTGTAAGTCATATTGGAATGGGGTAAATCCGATTTCGAGACACTCGAAGAGCAAGTTGACTGTGCAACCTAGTTCATTCGTGTGCATGGAATCTACAGTCATGCTTAGAAGTTGCAGAATCTGCAAAATGTTCATTATTTTAGCAAAATATGAGGGATCATACAAAGCATATTTTTAATTTAGTACTGTCCTGAATAAGGTATTTTACAAAGATGTTTATATAGTCCACAGCACAAGAAACAGCTGAATTTATGAACACACAGTGTTAAGAACCTTTGATTCTTAACACTGTGTGTTGTTTACCTGATGATCCACGAGTGTTTTTTGTTCTGTGATGGCTGTTCTTACACCCCGCGGCTCTGAACACATGGTGTTGTGGAATCAGTGAATGTTTGAACCTTCTTCAATAGTTGTGTTTGAATTGTCCTCAGTGTGAAAATATGGATCTGAAAATCAACAGTCCCTGCTGGAAAGGGTTCAAATAAGCAAATAATGCTGGAAAACCAAAGAATCTTTGAGACCTTTTGCATTTTTCTTAAGAACATTGACCAGTTTAACTGCAAAAACAACCAAATCACAAAACCAAAAAATAAAAACAAACTTGTGGATCGTCCAGGGAATGACACACAATATTAAGAATCAAGGGTTCATAAACTTTAAACAGGCTCGTTTTTATAAATTCAGCTGTTTTTTGGTCTTGTGGACTATATGTAAACATCTTTTCAGACAAATATCTCATTCAGGACGCTATGTATTGAATGATCCCTCTTATTGTGGCTAAAATAATGAACATTTTACAGATTCTGTATGGTATGTGTTAACTTTTGAGCACAACTATATGTCTGCAAAAGATGATTTTCACAGCATTTCGTTGATCATTTCTGTGATAATTCTGCATAAAAACACCAATCTGTGTACTTATAACACCTACGAATGATGGTGTTTGTAGAACATATTGTGATGGTTTTCAATGTTTCCCTGTTTACGAAAAGCAACAACAAAGAAAACACCAATCTGCACAATCTGGCCTCTGAAAGGTTACAACATCTCATCTGGAATTTAAAGCTTGTGGTTTTTACAGACACAATGTTGTGATGTTTGTGAAGAACACGCATTGATGTGTAAGTGTGATTGACGAACTGCCTCATGTTAACCTTTGTAAGATGGCGGATGCATTGAATGTGGATCATGTTGACACATTGGTGTTATTTCTGGTGTTTACAGTGTGTTAGTTTGGGTGTTCTGGGTTTTTGGCTGCTAAAGTGGCATTTCAATGTGGTTTCTTACTGTCTCGCTGATGATCGCACCACTTGCATGAAATATAAGCAATAATAATATGAGACATTGATCACATTTGGTCATGTAAAGGTGTGTGTCGAGTTGTTGTGCGTCTTTATTACGTATGTAAAATAGGGCAAAAAAGCTCTTCTTTAGGAAGTGCCATCTTTTACCTCATTTTTTTTGCTGTGCTGGACAGTTTCGCCCAATTAAATTGATGTATGGCGCACACACACACACACCTGCTAACACTCTCGCTGTGTGTTCTGGTGTTTGCGGCTAATGTGGAGTAGCACATTTCTGCTCTTTCTTTCCTCTGAAACGCATGAGTCACTAGAATGACGACTTGTTCTGTGAACGCACGGTTGCTAATGCGTCTTCTCCAAAATACATCTTTCTGAAAAATTGTCTTTGTGGGGTGTAATGCGTCTGGGGTGTGTGACATTAAAAACGCTGAGCAGGCGCTGGAGACTCAGAACGACTGGAATGGCCCTTTGGTTTCCTCCTGCGAATGAACACCTATAACAGCAACACATCCATTTGATTTGATTTTTTATTCAATTTAATTATGTTTTATATATATAGATATATAGATATATATTATTTATTTCTCAGATCATCATATTAGAGTGATTTCTGAAGGATCATGTGACACTGAAGACTGGAGTAACGATGCTGAATTTTTTCTGTAGTTTTGATCAAACTATGCTTTGCTTTATGAGCTTAAGAGACTTCTGTCAAAAACATTCAAAGTAGTGAATGTGTCCAAACTTTTGACCAGTACTGTGTGTAGCCTTTATAATATATATGTACATAGTATTTTTACATTACACAGTTCAACATGCATGATAAATAGGCAAGCGGTGTATTTATGACTGTGTGAGATTTGACTCTAATACGATTGTGTGCGTGTGTGTGTTTTGTCTCGTTCCAGAGGGTGTGTATCGTAGGTCACTTCTGCCCTCCGGGAGATTAAGCTCATCCTCTCTGGTGTCCAGAGACCTCATTAGATCCCGCTGCCATGGCAACCGTACACACCAGGTCCCGCTGCCATGGCAACCGTACACACACACACACACACACACACACACACACTCATCACAGCGACAGGGAAGATACAGAGAGATCAAATCATTGTCCTCCTCCTTATTCACTACACTGTGACTTAAACACACTCACAAAACACATTGAACACGACTGACTTCCAACGCCTTGTTTTGATCTCCAACATTCAGACAGGTGTTCGTACAAGTGCTTTGAATTTGACTTTTTGACATTGAAGTCCTGGGAAAACCCTTGAAAACAGACATTTTTTGGAAGAAGTAGTCAAAGTGCTTGAATTATATGAAAGAGAATATATGAGAAATTAATTTTTATAGAGTGTGATATTGCTCATATAAATATCCAAGTATATGATTCAGATTTTATTCTTCAGATGAATCATATATTCATAGGCAATATCTATTTTATCGTATCCTTTCAATGCTGAAAGTGTCCAGTCTTCGCATCTGCTACCATTTTGTTTTTTGAGTTTATTTTTGCTTATACCTTTTAGAATTTGAAAGATAATGTAGATATTGTTTGATAAAGTGAGATCCTTGAAAAACCAAAAAGTAGTGCTTGAAAAGTCCTGGGATTGTCGTCCGAACCCTGATGCTCATTTCCCGGCTCCATAAACAGGGTTTTACATTACTAAAGCATCGATAAACATTACACATCTCACACACACTCATCCATTTCCTGAAGAGTGATGCTAATCGCAGTGAGTGCTCATGGGAAAGACTTAACCTGAGATCAGACGTGACCAAATGCCAGATGAGCTTCAGCTTCCTCCATCTGTCCCTCGCTCGATGCTCTTTCTCTACATCACTTTCATTTAATACAAGTTTTCTCTGACACATTATGCTTTTAAATGCTTTGAAATGTGACTTTACAGTTACAGAAAGTCCAGATACTGTTAAGTTTATAAGTGTGTTATCAGTGGCTCTCATCTTGTTATTATAATGGCAGAAGTGATTTTCTGTTTGTGAACTTTGTTTGTCCTCCAGCCCGTTACCAGATCATCTAATGGATGTTGCACAAGAAATGGCAGCGCTGAGAGAAAATCTACAGTTTGCAGGTTAGTGAAATAAAACTAAATGTAAATCCTTAGTAACATTGAACGTGAGTCCAAAAGAGAAAAAAAAATGGCTTACGGCAAAAATATTCAGACTTGCACGTCCAGCCAAACATTTTGGATTCTGGTAAGATTTTTAAAGCTTTTAAAGAAGTATCTTGCTGCACCAAGGCTGTGTTTATTTGATTAAAAAAAGTTTTATTGTGAAATATTATTACAATTTAAAACATATTCGCTTCGTTCTTTGAATGAACCAAATGACTCAGGAATAAGGTTCGTGCATTTTGATGGACGAGTTTGAACAGGGAACAGGAGAGTCACGACGCGCATCACAGGACAGAGCAAGGCGAGCATTTGAGCTTATAAAACTTAACGTCTGGTGTGGTTTAAATCCCTTTGAACAGTTTGCACTGAAACTGTCTTTTGGACCTTGAACCGTTTGGTTTCCATTTGAAGTCCTGGAATGTTTTCATCAAAAACCTTAATTTCTTTTGCGACTGAAGAAAGAAAGACATGGAAATCTTGGATGACATGGGGGTAAATTAAACAGTTAAACAATAAACAATAATTAAACAGTAAATTAACAGCTAAAGTTTTTTTAAAAGTGAACTACTCCTTTAAGAGGCTAAATTTAAGCAGGTTTAGAACATGCCCCCATTAAAGTCAACTGGGTGCGAATTTTAAAAAGACGATAACATGGTGTAGGCAACATTTTTGTCTGTACTGACCCACATTTCGTTTTTGTCCGTACTGAGACACTCCAGATGTACAAACAAATAGCTCAATGTTAAAATTGACCAGAGTTCTCCTTTAATAAAACGGATAATTCCGGTCCTTGGACTGGACTTGCTTAGGAGTAATCTATGGGTGTAATGCGACTGCGGACGAAATTTGTTTATTTATTTTTGAGCGGCTGCGCGACGAATTCTTTCCACACACAAAATGACGTCACACTCTGCGCACATGTTTTAAAGTACATAATTGAACATATGAATAGGCCTAATACTGTTTAAATAGCCCACTTAAAGTGTTTATTACAAATAAATTACTACTAAATGAGTAAATATTAAATGAACACAAATTTGCGTTTGCATTTACAATCCTGTGAAAACTGCACCCCGCTTTGCGTGCCCCCTGCCGGCGTGGCTGTATTGATATTCCAGGCGTTGTGAAATGTTGCTTCTTAAGCGAGTGCTCTTCCCGTTTATGCTTTTATGGATAGTGTTTCAATCACATCCGTCATGATATCTCTCACACTAACAGTAAATTACAGTCCATTACATACCTGAGCCATGAAAGCATCGCATCAATAACAGAGGTGAACTGAGCAGAGAGCATCATGGGAAGTGCTGACTGATGGCGAGCAAGAAAGCAGAAAGTACTAGAAGTGTGTGATAAAGCCCATATCGTGATGTGCGATCTGATATTATTGAGTATAATCCCTCACACACATTGCAGATAATCGCTACTATAGCCTGACGTGATTTAGTCTATATTGATATCATTTAATATAGTCAGTAAATATCATACAAAGACTGATGTTTTCTCTCCAGATATCATATTGATTTTATACAATAAGTTAATAAGCGGCCTTACATTTTAGGCACAGCTTGCATGTTTGCTCTATTTCGAAGGAAAGTCATTTGTAATTGCTTCTCTGAGCAACACACGGCTGTGTTTTCTTGTGTGTGTTTAATTACATGAGCCTGTGTGTGAGCTCATATCATATGTCATGTTTGTTTTAATTACATTTAGTACAATCACATGAGATTTTCCTCATGCACATAAATATGATTTAAGATTGTAACTTGTTTGCTAAATGTGCACTGAGAAAAATAAGGATATTTTCATGTATAACCCTTGATCATATTCTGTGTTCCTCCAGCGGGCCCGTGGATCCACACAACTGACATCAGCACTCATTTACTTTACTTTTTATATGTTTGCTCTCAAGTTTAAGGTAAGAAATCAATACTTTTATTCAGCAAGGATGCATTCAAATGATCAGAAGTGACAGTAAAGACATTTATAATGTTACAAACGATTCTATTTCAGATAAATGCTGTTCTTTTGACATTGCTATTCATCTCTCAATCCCGAGAGATAAAATGTATGTTTCCACAAAAAAATGAACTTTTTTAACATTGATAATAATCATAAATGTTTATTGAGCATCAGATCCTCATATCAGAGTGATTTCCGAAGGATCATGTGACACTGAAGACTGGAGTAATGATGCTGAAAATTACACTTAGAAAACAGATTTTACATTGTAATAATATTTCAAATTTTTTACCTTAGTTTTGATCAAATAATAAATATAAGTGTGTGTATATATTATTTATATATTAGTGTTTTAATGTTTTTTAGCTGTGCTTGATCAAGACATTTAAGACCACATGAAATCAAAGTTTTGGTGATTTGTGAAAACGTGACTGGCCTATAGACAGCGTTTTAAGACATCATATATATACACACACACCGTTTCAACTTAGTTTTTGTGCTGCCTTAATTTCAAATTTAGTGACTTTAGTTTACGTTTAGTTTAGTCGATTTGAAAAGTAAAGTTGTTCTAAGTGACAACTTAGATATTTGAGTTGACTAAGCTTAAAATTTTAAGGAAGCACAAACATTTTTCGGGGGCAAAATTTTGAGTTTCTCCAATCTTCTCAAAACTATGGATTCTGATAGAGGGCCATGAGACTTAGACCTGAGTGCAAAAAATGAGTCTCTAGACCCTTCCTGAGCTGAGATATTGAGATCCCATGTAGCATTTATGCCATTATAAAAATAGTGGGTTATTGGACAAATAGTGGGTTTGTGGACACGTGGTTTTTAAGCTTAGCTTTCAAAATTTTGGGATGAAAACTATTTTACTGCACTCAGGGAGGCCCCCTGAGTCTGTAGCACCAAGGGCCATCCCGAAATTCCGCCGTCCGCCAACCCACTATTTTTATAATGGGATAAATGCTATGTGGGATCTCAATATCTCAGCTCAGGAAGGGTCTAGAGACTCAATTTTTGCACTCAGGTCTAAGTCTCATGGCCCTCTATCAGAATCCAGAGTTTTGAGAGATTGGAGAACTAAAAATTTTGACCCCAAAAAAAACGACAGTGGTACCCCTTAGTTTTTTTTCTGGGGTGAAATGGGATCTCAATATCTCAGCTCAGGAAGGGTCTAGAGACTCTAATTTTTGCACTGCAGGTCTAAGTCTCATGGCCCTCTATCAGAATCCAGAGTTTTGAGAAGATTGGAGATCCCAAAATTTCACCCCCGGAAAAAAAATTAAAGGGGTACCCCTTTAATTTTTTTTCTGGGGGTGAAATTTTTAGGTTCTCCAATCTTCTCAAAACTCTGGATTCTGATAGAGGGCCATGAGACTTAGACCTGAGTGCAAAAATCTGAGTCTCTAGACCCTTTCCTGAGCTGAGATATTGAGATCCCATTTCACCCCAGAAAAAAAACTAAAGGGGTACCACTGTTGTTTTTTTTGGGGTGAAATTTTTAGGTTCTCCAATCTTCTCAAAACTCTGGATTCTGATAGAGGGCCATGAGACTTAGACCTGAGTGCAAAAATTGAGTCTCTAGACCCTTCCTGAGCTGAGATATTGAGATCCCACATAGCATTTATCCCATTATAAAAATAGTGGGTTGGCGGACGGCGGAATTTCGGGATGGCCCTTGGTGCTACAGACTCAGGGGGCCTCCCTGAGTGCAGTAAAATAGTTTTCATCCCAAAATTTTGAAAGCTAAGCTTAAAAACCACGTGTCCACAAACCCACTATTTGTCCAATAACCCACTATTTTTATAATGGCATAAATGCTACATGGGATCTCAATATCTCAGCTCAGGAAGGGTCTAGAGACTCATTTTTTGCACTCAGGTCTAAGTCTCATGGCCCTCTATCAGAATCCATAGTTTTGAGAAGATTGGAGAAACTCAAAATTTTGCCCCCGAAAAATGTTTGTGCTTCCTTAAAATTTTAAGCTTAGTCAACTCAAATATCTAAGTTGTCACTTAGAACAACTTTACTTTTCAAATCGACTAAACTAAACGTAAACTAAAGTCACTAAATTTGAAATTAAGGCAGCACAAAAACTAAGTTGAAACGGTGTGTGTGTATATATATGATGTCTTAAAACGCTGTCTATAGGCCAGTCACGTTTTCACAAATCACCAAAACTTTGATTTCATGTGGTCTTAAATGTCTTGATCAAGCACAGCTAAAAAACATTAAAACACTAATATATAAATAATATATACACACACTTATATTTATTATTTGATCAAAACTAAGGTAAAAAATTTGAAATATTATTACAATGTAAAATCTGTTTTCTAAGTGTAATTTTCAGCATCATTACTCCAGTCTTCAGTGTCACATGATCCTTCGGAAATCACTCTGATATGAGGATCTGATGCTCAATAAACATTTATGATTATTATCAATGTTAAAAAAGTTCATTTTTTTGTGGAAACATACATTTTATCTCTCGGGATTGAGAGATGAATAGCAATGTCAAAAGAACAGCATTTATCTGAAATAGAATCGTTTGTAACATTATAAATGTCTTTACTGTCACTTCTGATCATTTGAATGCATCCTTGCTGAATAAAAGTATTGATTTCTTACCTTAAACTTGAGAGCAAACATATAAAAAGTAAAGTAAATGAGTGCTGATGTCAGTTGTGTGGATCCACGGGCCCGCTGGAGGAACACAGAATATGATCAAGGGTTATACATGAAAATATCCTTATTTTTCTCAGTGCACATTTAGCAAACAAGTTACAATCTTAAATCATATTTATGTGCATGAGGAAAATCTCATGTGATTGTACTAAATGTAATTAAAACAAACATGACATATGATATGAGCTCACACACAGGCTCATGTAATTAAACACACACAAGAAAACACAGCCGTGTGTTGCTCAGAGAAGCAATTACAAATGACTTTCCTCGAAATAGAGCAAACATGCAAGCTGTGCCTAAAATGTAAGGCCGCTTATTAACTTATTGTATAAAATCAATATGATATCTGGAGAAAAACATCAGTCTTTGTATGATATTTACTGACTATATTAAATGATATCAATATAGACTAAATCACGTCAGGCTATAGTAGCGATTATCTGCAATGTGTGTGAGGGATTATACTCAATAATATCAGATCGCACATCACGATATGGGCTTTATCACACACTTCTAGTACTTTCTGCTTTCTTGCTCGCCATCAGTCAGCACTTCCCATGATGCTCTCTGCTCAGTTCACCTCTGTTATTGATGCGATGCTTTCATGGCTCAGGTATGTAATGGACTGTAATTTACTGTTAGTGTGAGAGATATCATGACGGATGTGATTGAAACACTATCCATAAAAGCATAAACGGGAAGAGCACTCGCTTAAGAAGCAACATTTCACAACGCCTGGAATATCAATACAGCCACGCCGGCAGGGGGCACGCAAAGCGGGGTGCAGTTTTCACAGGATTGTAAATGCAAACGCAAATTTGTGTTCATTTAATATTTACTCATTTAGTAGTAATTTATTTGTAATAAACACTTTAAGTGGGCTATTTAAACAGTATTAGGCCTATTCATATGTTCAATTATGTACTTTAAAACATGTGCGCAGAGTGTGACGTCATTTTGTGTGTGGAAAGAATTCGTCGCGCAGCCGCTCAAAAATAAATAAACAAATTTCGTCCGCAGTCGCATTACACCCATAGATTACTCCTAAGCAAGTCCAGTCCAAGGACCGGAATTATCCGTTTTATTAAAGGAGAACTCTGGTCAATTTTAACATTGAGCTATTTGTTTGTACATCTGGAGTGTCTCAGTACGGACAAAAACGAAATGTGGGTCAGTACAGACAAAAATGTTGCCTACACCATGTTATCGTCTTTTTAAAATTCGCACCCAGTTGACTTTAATGGGGGCATGTTCTAAACCTGCTTAAATTTAGCCTCTTAAAGGAGTAGTTCACTTTTAAAAAAACTTTAGCTGTTAATTTACTGTTTAATTATTGTTTATTGTTTAACTGTTTAATTTACCCCCATGTCATCCAAGATTTCCATGTCTTTCTTTCTTCAGTCGCAAAAGAAATTAAGGTTTTTGATGAAAACATTCCAGGACTTCAAATGGAAACCAAACGGTTCAAGGTCCAAAAGACAGTTTCAGTGCAAACTGTTCAAAGGGATTTAAACCACACCAGACGTTAAGTTTTATAAGCTCAAATGCTCGCCTTGCTCTGTCCTGTGATGCGCGTCGTGACTCTCCTGTTCCCTGTTCAAACTCGTCCATCAAAATGCACGAACCTTATTCCTGAGTCATTTGGTTCATTCAAAGAACGAAGCGAATATGTTTTAAATTGTAATAATATTTCACAATAAAACTTTTTTTAATCAAATAAACACAGCCTTGGTGCAGACAATAACTTCTTTAAAAGCTTTAAAAATCTTACCAGAATCCAAAATGTTTGGCTGGACGTGCAAGTCTGAATATTTTTGCCGTAAGCCATTTTTTTTTCTCTTTTGGACTCACGTTCAATGTTACTAAGGATTTACATTTAGTTTTATTTCACTAACCTGCAAACTGTAGATTTTCTCTCAGCGCTGCCATTTCTTGTGCAACATCCATTAGATGATCTGGTAACGGGCTGGAGGACAAACAAAGTTCACAAACAGAAAATCACTTCTGCCATTATAATAACAAGATGAGAGCCACTGATAACACACTTATAAACTTAACAGTATCTGGACTTTCTGTAACTGTAAAGTCACATTTCAAAGCATTTAAAAGCATAATGTGTCAGAGAAAACTTGTATTAAATGAAAGTGATGTAGAGAAAGAGCATCGAGCGAGGGACAGATGGAGGAAGCTGAAGCTCATCTGGCATTTGGTCACGTCTGATCTCAGGTTAAGTCTTTCCCATGAGCACTCACTGCGATTAGCATCACTCTTCAGGAAATGGATGAGTGTGTGTGAGATGTGTAATGTTTATCGATGCTTTAGTAATGTAAAACCCTGTTTATGGAGCCGGGAAATGAGCATCAGGGTTCGGACGACAATCCCAGGACTTTTCAAGCACTACTTTTTGGTTTTTCAAGGATCTCACTTTATCAAACAATATCTACATTATCTTTCAAATTCTAAAAGGTATAAGCAAAAATAAACTCAAAAAACAAAATGGTAGCAGATGCGAAGACTGGACACTTTCAGCATTGAAAGGATACGATAAAATAGATATTGCCTATGAATATATGATTCATCTGAAGAATAAAATCTGAATCATATACTTGGATATTTATATGAGCAATATCACACTCTATAAAAATTAATTTCTCATATATTCTCTTTCATATAATTCAAGCACTTTGACTACTTCTTCCAAAAAATGTCTGTTTTCAAGGGTTTTCCCAGGACTTCAATGTCAAAAAGTCAAATTCAAAGCACTTGTACGAACCAGCTGTCTGAATGTTGGAGATCAAAACAAGGCGTTGGAAGTCAGTCGTGTTCAATGTGTTTTGTGAGTGTGTTTAAGTCACAGTGTAGTGAATAAGGAGGAGGACAATGATTTGATCTCTCTGTATCTTCCCTGTCGCTGTGATGAGTGTGTGTGTGTGTGTGTGTGTGTGTGTGTGTACGGTTGCCATGGCAGCCGGGACCTGGTGTGTCCGGTTGCCATGGCAGCGGGATCTAATGAGGTCTCTGGACACCAGAGAGGATGAGCTTAATCTCCCGGAGGGCAGAAGTGACCTACGATACACACCCTCTGGAACGAGACAAAACACACACACGCACACAATCGTATTAGAGTCAAATCTCACACAGTCATAAATACACCGCTTGCCTATTTATCATGCATGTTGAACTGTGTAATGTAAAAATACTATGTACATATATATTATAAAGGCTACACACAGTACTGGTCAAAAGTTTGGACACATTCACTACTTTGAATGTTTTTGACAGAAGTCTCTTAAGCTCATAAAGCAAAGCATAGTTTGATCAAAACTACAGAAAAAATTCAGCATCGTTACTCCAGTCTTCAGTGTCACATGATCCTTCAGAAATCACTCTAATATGATGATCTGAGAAATAAATAATATATATATCTATATATCTATATATATAAAACATAATTAAATTGAATAAAAAATCAAATCAAATGGATGTGTTGCTGTTATAGGTGTTCATTCGCAGGAGGAAACCAAAGGGCCATTCCAGTCGTTCTGAGTCTCCAGCGCCTGCTCAGCGTTTTTAATGTCACACACCCCAGACGCATTACACCCCACAAAGACAATTTTTCAGAAAGATGTATTTTGGAGAAGACGCATTAGCAACCGTGCGTTCACAGAACAAGTCGTCATTCTAGTGACTCATGCGTTTCAGAGGAAAGAAAGAGCAGAAATGTGCTACTCCACATTAGCCGCAAACACCAGAACACACAGCGAGAGTGTTAGCAGGTGTGTGTGTGTGTGCGCCATACATCAATTTAATTGGGCGAAACTGTCCAGCACAGCAAAAAAAATGAGGTAAAAGATGGCACTTCCTAAAGAAGAGCTTTTTTGCCCTATTTTACATACGTAATAAAGACGCACAACAACTCGACACACACCTTTACATGACCAAATGTGATCAATGTCTCATATTATTATTGCTTATATTTCATGCAAGTGGTGCGATCATCAGCGAGACAGTAAGAAACCACATTGAAATGCCACTTTAGCAGCCAAAAACCCAGAACACCCAAACTAACACACTGTAAACACCAGAAATAACACCAATGTGTCAACATGATCCACATTCAATGCATCCGCCATCTTACAAAGGTTAACATGAGGCAGTTCGTCAATCACACTTACACATCAATGCGTGTTCTTCACAAACATCACAACATTGTGTCTGTAAAAACCACAAGCTTTAAATTCCAGATGAGATGTTGTAACCTTTCAGAGGCCAGATTGTGCAGATTGGTGTTTTCTTTGTTGTTGCTTTTCGTAAACAGGGAAACATTGAAAACCATCACAATATGTTCTACAAACACCATCATTCGTAGGTGTTATAAGTACACAGATTGGTGTTTTTATGCAGAATTATCACAGAAATGATCAACGAAATGCTGTGAAAATCATCTTTTGCAGACATATAGTTGTGCTCAAAAGTTAACACATACCATACAGAATCTGTAAAATGTTCATTATTTTAGCCACAATAAGAGGGATCATTCAATACATAGCGTCCTGAATGAGATATTTGTCTGAAAAGATGTTTACATATAGTCCACAAGACCAAAAAACAGCTGAATTTATAAAAACGAGCCTGTTTAAAGTTTATGAACCCTTGATTCTTAATATTGTGTGTCATTCCCTGGACGATCCACAAGTTTGTTTTTATTTTTTGGTTTTGTGATTTGGTTGTTTTTGCAGTTAAACTGGTCAATGTTCTTAAGAAAAATGCAAAAGGTCTCAAAGATTCTTTGGTTTTCCAGCATTATTTGCTTATTTGAACCCTTTCCAGCAGGGACTGTTGATTTTCAGATCCATATTTTCACACTGAGGACAATTCAAACACAACTATTGAAGAAGGTTCAAACATTCACTGATTCCACAACACCATGTGTTCAGAGCCGCGGGGTGTAAGAACAGCCATCACAGAACAAAAAACACTCGTGGATCATCAGGTAAACAACACACAGTGTTAAGAATCAAAGGTTCTTAACACTGTGTGTTCATAAATTCAGCTGTTTCTTGTGCTGTGGACTATATAAACATCTTTGTAAAATACCTTATTCAGGACAGTACTAAATTAAAAATATGCTTTGTATTATCCCTCATATTTTGCTAAAATAATGAACATTTGCAGATTCTGCAACTTCTAAGCATGACTGTAATTCTCATGCACACAGAAATGAACTAGGTTGCACAGTCAACTTGCTTCTCGAGTGTCTCGAAATCGGATTTACCCCATTCCAATATGACTTACAGCAGCAGCACATAGAAACACACACTAATGAGGCATCTATGTAGCCTATATATCTCTATGACCAAATAACATCGCTCTGAAACACCCAGAGACCAAATAACATCAGCTTGGCAAACATCCACAACACCTGAGCACATGTTCTGTTTGGTGCTGGGCTTGTTCTGGTACACTAAAGGACAGTGTGTGTAAGTGTGTGTGAATAAGCTCAGCTCTGCGCTGATGAATGAGACTGGACGCTGGAGTCACCATATGAAGGTCAGTAGGTCAGTGAAACACATCCGGATCAAGTCTCTGTCCTCAAAGAGCTGCTGAACAGAGCGAATCAGATCGAACAGTACAAATACACCAGACTGAAGACTGTACAGGCTTTACATGTGCTTTTCTTTGAGCTCAAATAAGGACAAAAACGACGATCTGGAAGCTCATGTACCAACAGAAAACAACAGATTATAGCAATTTAGCAACATAAAGGAGGTTTGGGAAATGTCCTTGTTACATTAGTTACTGTGGAAATAACTTTAAATGATGCTTTTACTGTAGGCTGTTGAATGCTTGATTCTGATTGCGTTGACGAACGTTCTATGGAGCGCAATTATTTTCAGCGAAACGCACAGCTAAAGTAGTTCCAGGCTGGTTTTGACAGTTCAATATCACTTCACCAAATGATTTGAGTTATTTTAATGGTCCATACAGAACCAACTCTCTCTCTCTCTAATAACTGCATTGGTCTGCTATCAGTGGCTCAAGCATCCGTTACTTCGCTCTAAAATTACATTTTGGTTTAAGCAATGAGGGCTTGGGGTGAGATGCGTAAGAAATTAGTCCCACACACAAGAGCATTTTAAGGAAAAAACCTAACCAAACACCTTGAAATACATAATCTAAACTATGTTTTGAGGTGTGGTAATTGGCTCTGAGCCGTTTAATGATAGGAAAACTACCGCATTAATACCTGGGGTGTGCATTCTTTTTCTAATAATTCAATGGCATGTTGTCAATTATTCCTTATATAATTTCCTGCAACTAACTCTAAACCAAACCCATAAATACATGTAGTTAATTATTATTATAGATATGTATATAAAGGCTAGATGTGTTACGGCGGAGTTTTCCATTGTCATCACCGGCGGCCATCTTGTCACAGGTAAGCTGATGTAAGATGAGTGGTCAACACGAACACAAATAATCTTATCTTATTAAAATCTTGACGAATTTACAAACGGTTTGGTTTCTTACAAACGTTATTAACGAGGCTATAATTACCTGGATGATTATTTATTTATACACTTATTATTCATAAGTATGCTGTGTCATAGCTACATCTTCTGACGTTTATAACAAACCAAACCGTTTGAAAGTCGGTAGAAAATTGAGCAAGTTATGGTTATTTAAATAGTACATGTACCATTAAAACAATGTTACGAGTGAGCGAGCTGCCTGTGACAAGATGGCCGCCAGGTGCAGGACGTCGACCTCCATTGGCCAGCAGACGCGGACGACACATCTAACCTTTATATACATATCTATGATAGAGACATGCCACTTCCTCAATCCTTAATACAACAAGAGCCCGTCTAACTGAGAGCCTGGGCACTTCCTATTAGCCCCATTGTGTATCATCTTGGTTGCAGTTCCATTAGAATTCCACTGGAGGTGATCGCGGGCGAGA
>JAQIUQ010005253.1:0-171229 GCA_030378365.1 Hybognathus amarus
GGGGCTGGTGTCACGGAGTATAAAAATGTGAGTGGTTTGTTTTGCCAGGTATGCGTCACAGTGGGTCCTGCTCATTGTAAACTCAAGGTGGTGAGTAATGGTAATAGTGTTGGGTTTGATTGAGATGTGTACATTAGCATGTTTGTGGGTGGCAGGAGAGTTGAATACATCCTCTGGTTTTCTCTCTGGTGTGCACTGGCCCTTGCGATAGCTGCCAGGTAAGTTTCCATATTTTAAAGAGTTTTCTTGGTTAACGGGAGACTGAATTGCTTGTTGCTGAAATTGTATGTTTTCAGTTTGTTTCCTAAGGGGCTGCATATTCTCATGAGGTGAGTGAAGAAGATGTGTAGTTAAGTGCTGCAAATCTCCTGGGGTATGTATGATTTTAAGTTAATTTAGTTTGTTTTCTAATTCTAAAGCCCTATAGAGTGCCGAAGTTACGACGTCACTCTGTAGGCCAAAACGCGGAAGTGAGCTAGCATTTTAGCATTACGGTTCCCTCGCTCTATAAAGCCTATGGGGTTTTTGAATGGGTTTTTGCTAAATCGCCTGAAATAAGGTCTGTGGTGAACAGAGCCTCTAAATATTTTCACGTTTTGATATATGACATAGAAAACACATTTATAACGTGCTGTGGTTATAATTTATAAATCTTCCTCTTTGTTCAAGGGAAGGTCTTCAGAGCGACTGAAGAGAGCAAAATCATGTTCAGCCGTTACCTTTGACCTTCATCCAAACAGACAAACTTATTTACAATCCAGGACAAACAGGTGAGCTGTGAATGACCCTTGGTTGAAGCTATCATCTTCAAATGCATTATGCAATATATGCGAGTTTGTTGGTGTCTTTGCAGTTAATTTCAGAGTTGTCTCCATGGATCCCAAATTTGTGCCTTTTGATCAAATGGTAAGACCAGATGTTTCACCATTTTGAGTGTTCTGACCATAAATTAAAAGCAAATTAAATGCAGGTTCTTTTGAGATGCAGAAATTTCAACTTCAATGACTGCTTTTAAATGTTAATTATTCCGGTCTGTCTTGCAGTGCAATCTGCTCGGGAAGGTAAGTTTGCTTCGGTGTAAGACTTTGACTGGACCCAATGCAGCTTTTTGCACTTTTCTTTCTTTGCAGATTTTCTCAGAGCTGTTAATTTGTTTTAATAGGACAAAGCAGACCTACAGCGTTGCAGTTATGGGACTGAAAGTTGAGTCCTGTGGCAAGTGAATGATGCTTTATTTTCTTGTCTTGTGGTTGTTCAGTACTTTATTTTGTTCTGATGTTTCCCAGTTTGTCCGTTCCAGTTGTCTGTCAGCGTCAATATGGCTCCAGCAGTGCAGATTCTGGTCTACAGCGTTCTTCCCGGTAAGAATTTAGTTGCTGCTAATGTGCCGTTTGACACTGATATGTGTTTCCAGAACCATGTACTGTATGATGTGGCTATTTTTCAATTTGGGAATGCTGGTGTGTGTGTGTGTGTCCTACAGCGTGTTGGTCCTTGTTCCAGGCATCTCTGCAGTTTTCTCCAGCTGTTCCTGCGGAGGGAAATGTTCTGATGGTTCCTGCTCAAGCAGGATCTCTGTGTAGCCTCAGTGCTTTAGATTCATTCTTTAAAAACCAACACATTATGACTTTAGTCTTCTTTTTAGGTCTTCTTTTTAGGTCTTCTTTTAATGTGACGGACGGAAATAAGATATTTTGTTTCGGAGGACTGGGAGGCCGGAGGACTGGAGGCCGGAGGACTGGAGGCCGGAGGACTGGAGGCCGGAGGACTGGAGGCCGAGGACTGGAGCCGGAGGACTGGAGGCCAGAGGTAAAAGAATTTTTTTTTTTAAATTAAATAAAATCCATCCATCCATCCATCCATCCATCCATCCATCCATCCATCCATCCATCCATCCATCCATCCATCCATCCATCCATCCATCCATCCATCCATCCATCCATCCATCCATCCATCCATCCATCCATCCATCCATCCATCCATCCATCCATCCATCCATCCATCCATCCATCCATCCATCCATCCATCCATCCATCCATCCATCCATCCATCCCATCCATCCATCCATCCATCCATCCATCCATCCATCCATCCATTCCATCCATCCATCCATCCATCCATCCATCCATCCATCCATCCATCCATCCATCCATCCATCCATCCATCCATCCATCCATCCATCCATCCATCCATCCATCCATCCATCCATCCATTCCATCCATCCATCCATCCATCCATCCATCCATCCATCCATCCATCCATCCATCCATCCATCCATCCATCCATCCATCCATCCATCCATCCATCCATCCATCCATCCATCCATCCATCCATCCATCCATCCATCCATCCATCCATCCATCCATCCATCCATCCATCCATCCATCCATCCATCCATCCATCCATCCATCCATCCATCCATCCATCCATCCATCCATCCATCGTATTAAGGACCCATGGCGCCCGCCCTTGCTCCCCTTTCAGTGTGGCCTCGGCGGGCGCCATGGTCCCCATGGCGCCCGCCCTTGCTCCCCTTTCAGTGTGGCCTCGGGCGGGCGCCATGGTCCCCTGGCGCCCGCCCTTGCTCCCCTTTCAGTGTGGCCTCGGGCGGGCGCCATGGTCCCCATGGCGCCCGCCCTTGCTCCCCTTTCAGTGTGGCCTCGCGGCGGGCGCCATGGTCCCCATGGCGCCCGCCCTTGCTCCCCTTTTCAGTGTGGCCTCGCGGCGGGGCGCCATGGCCCCATGACGCCCGCCCTTGCTCCCCTTTCAGTGTGGCCTCGGCGCGGGCGCCATGGTCCCCATGGCGCCCGCCCTTGCTTCCCCTTTCAGTGTGGCCTCGAGGCGGGCGCCATGGCTGCCCATGGCGCCCGCCCTTGCTTCCCCTTTCAGTGTGGCCTCGGGCGGGGCGCCGTGGTCCCCATGACGCGCCCGCCCTTGCTCCCCTTTCAGTGTTGGCCTCGCGCGGCGGACGCATGGTCCCCATGGCGCCCGCCCTTGCTCCCCTTTCACAGTGTGGCCTCGAGGCGGGCGCCATGGTCCCCATGCGCAGCCCGCCCTTGCTCCCCTTTCAGTGTGGCCTCGGCGCGGGCGCCATGGTCCCCAGTGGCAGCCCGCCCTTGCTCCCCTTTCAGTGTGGCCTGCGGCGGGCGGGGCCATGGTCCCATGGCGCCCGCCCTTGCTCCCCTTTCAGTGTGGCCTCGGGGCGGGCGCCATGGTCCCATGGCGCCCGCCCTTGCTCCCCTTTCAGTGTGGCCTTGGCGGCGGGCGCCATGGTCCCATGAGCGCCCGCCCTTGCTCCCCTTTTCAGTGTGGCCTCGGGCGGGCGCCATGGCTCCCCATGGCGCCCGCCCTTGCTCCCCTTTCAGTGTGGCCTCGGGCGGGCGCCATGGTCCCCATGGCGCCCGCCCTTGCTCCCCTTTCAGTGTGGCCTCGAGGCGGGCGCCATGGTCCCCATGACGCCCGCCCTTGCTCCCCTTTCAGTGTGGCCTCGGGGCGGGCGCCATGGTCCCCATGACGCCCGCCCTTGCTCCCCTTTCAGTGTGGCCTCGGGCGGGCGCCATGGTCCCCATGGCGCCCGCCCTTGCTCCCCTTTCAGTGTGGCCTCGGGCAGGGCGCCATGGTCCCCATGGCGCCCGCCTTTGCTCCCCTTTCAGTGTGGCCTCGGCGGCGGGCGCCATGGTCGCCCATGACGCCCCGCCCTTGCTTTCCCCTTTCAGTGTGGCCTCGGCGCGGGCGCCATGGTCCCCATGGCGCCCGCCCTTGTCTCCCCTTTTCAGTGTGGCCTCGGCGCGGCGCCATGGTGCCAGTGGCGCTCCCGCCCTTGCTCCCCTTTCAGTGTGGCCTCGGGGCGGGACGCCACATGGTCCCCATGGCGCCCGCCCTTGCTCCCCTTTCAGTGTGGCCTCGGCGAGGCGCCATGGTCCCCATGACGCCCGCCCTTGCTCCCCTTTCAGTGTGGCCTCGGCGCGGGCGCCATGGTCCCCATGACGCCCGCCCCTTGCTCCCCTTTCAGTGTGGCCTCGGCGCGGGCGCCATGGTCCCCATGGCGCCCGCCCTTGCTCCCCTTTCAGTGTGGCCTCGGGCGGGCGCCATGGTCCCCATGGCGCCCGCCCTTGCTCCCCTTTCAGTGTGGCCTCGGGCGGGCGCCATGGTGCCCATGGCGCCCGCCCTTGCTCCCCTTTCAGTGTGGCCTCGGGCGGGCGCCATGGTCCCCATGGCGCCCGCCCTTGCTCCCCTTTCAGTGTGGCCTCGGGCGGGGCGCCATGGTCCCCATGGCGCCCGCCCTTGCTCCCCTTTCAGTGTGGCCTCGGCGGCGGGCGCCATGGTCCCCATGGCGCCCGCCCTTGCTCCCCTTTCAGTGTGGCCTCGGCGGCGGGCGCCATGGTCCCCATGGCGCCCGCCCTTGCTCCCCTTTCAGTGTGGCCTCGGCGGCGGGGCGCCGTGGTGCCCATGGCGCCCGCCCTTGCTCCCCTTTTCAGTGTGGCCTCGGCGGCGGGGGCCATGGTCCCCGAAATGGAAATCGGAGATATACATCTTGTTTTACTCGGCTTAAGCCAGGGATCGCAGTGAATTGCGAAATCGTGAATTCTAGCTCAAACGGTCTAGGAGTTATGCGCAATTTACTTTTCGATTTTTTTACCGTCCCCCCAGGGGGCCATGTGGAGGAGTGGGAGGAGTTGGATCTGGATCCGACTCCTCCCATGTGGAGGAGTGGGAGGAGTGGGATCTGGATCCGACTCCTCCCATGTGGAGGAGTGGGAGGAGTGGGATCTGGATCCGACTCCTCCCTGTGATTTCATGTTCTGCACACCACTTTACCATGGAAGCTTGTTTCTTTTTTCTTGAAAATGGAAAAAAAATGTAAGCCCTCCAGTCTGCTTCTGTTTTTGTGCAAAAAAAAAAAATTCTCCAATCTTCTTGAAACTCTGGATTCTGATAGAGGGCCATGGGACTTAGTCCTGAGTGCAAAAATGGAGGTTTTAGACCCTTCCAGAGCTGAGATATTGAGATCCCACGTAGCATTTATGCCATTATAAATATCTCAATATCTCAGCTGCGGAAAGGGTCTGAGACGAGCCTCCATTTTAGCACTCAGTCTAAGTGACATGGCCCTCTTGTAGATCCAAGTTTCAAGAAGATTGGAGACTTTTTTTTTGTGCAAAGAAAAAACTTTCTCCAATTTTCTTGAAACTCTGGATTCTGATAGAGGGCCATAGGACTTGAGACCTGAGTGCAAAAATGGAGGTTTTCAAGACCCTTCCAGAGCTAGATATTGAGATCACACGTAGCATTTATGCCATTTTAAATATCTCAATATCTCAGCTCTGGAAGGGTCTGAGCCTCATTTTTGCACTCAGAGTGTAAGTCACATGGCCTCCATGAGTTCAAGAAGATTTAGAGAAACTTTTTTTTCGCACAAAAAAAAAACATAAGGGGTACCACTGTCGTTTTTTTTTTTTGTGCAAAAAAAAAAGAAGTTTCTGAATTTTCTCGAAACTCTGGATTCTGATAGAGGGCCATAAGGACTTAGACCTGAGTGCAAAAATGGAGGTTTTAGACCCTTCCAGAGCTGAGATATTGAGATCCCACGTAGCATTTATGCCATTATAAATATCTCAATATCTCAGCTCCGGGAAGGTCTAGCGAGCCTCATTTTTGCACTCAGGCCGTAAGTCACATGGCCCTCTAGTTCCTTTAAAAAAAAAAAAAAACTGAACATGAACTAGTTCATTATCATCTGTGTGAACTGAACTTCAGAGCTAGTTCTTTTTAAGGATGAACTGGCACAACACTGCTTACAATTGCTATATATGTCAGAGGTCGCACACCTCTGGAGCAGCTATGGGTTAAGTGTCTTGATCAGGGACACATTGGTGTCTCACAGTGGATTCGAACCCGGGTCTCTCATACCAAAGGCATGTGTCTTATCCACTGTGCCAGTATTTTATATGCTTTTTAAGCACTTAAAACTGCAGTTTTTTTCTTTTAAACATCAACATCTCATACATTCCCTACTCATGGGATAGAAGTGTCCATCATATGCGCACTTGATAGTCTCTGCAGAATTAGTAGGTCATCCGGGTACTTTTTGCCTACTCTTTTATGAGTACTGTGAATTCAGAGATACTTCTTCTGTCACTCTTTTCACCTTCTATATAGCAGAGAAGCAGATGCAGACAAATTGCTTTTAGATGAAGCCATGGAGTTTTTTTTTTTTTTTTGTCTTGCCAGTCACCAGTTCATTTTGGGCTTTGAGGGTTGATGTTATGTAAAGCTGCTTGAAACAATGTGCATACAAATTACAATGTATTGTTACATCATGCTCAAAACTGGATGGTAAGCCCGACTCGTAAAAAAAAGTTTTATTCATAAAAAAAAAGTCAAAAGGTCATGTATTGCCACACATTTAGCTGGACAAGAAAGTTCACTACTAAATATACTGTCAAACTTAGAACCAGAAACCTAAATTGATCAGTCCCACAAAAGCATAACAAATCCTACAGCATGTATCATCCTCAGTGATCTTTCATCTGGTCGTCCTCCCCAGTCTGCGTGTCTCTCCCTTCAGGAAGTTGATGTTTTCTCTGGAGGCTTTCAGTCGCTCCTTCAGCTCTACGATCTCCAGGCTAGTCTTCTTCTTTGCCGCTTTTTCTCGTGTTCGTATTTCCAGCTCTGCAACTGCAACATGAAACACTGAATGTTTAGTTCACATGATTAGAACTGCGGACTCATTTTAATGTACAGTATGTTCAGGGTTTAATTATAGCCCATCCACTGAGCTGTTCAATAGGAGCTGCAAAGGTAAGTGAAGTCACACTCACACTCGGTCTCGTGTTTGTAAGCACCCAGACGTCAGCTGTCTGGTGGTGTTCAGAAGTTGCTGCATCATGGCTGTCGGGTCTTGAAATATCTGCAAAAACACAGGTTTTAGGCTTTATGATTGTATTATTACTATAATGTCATGTTGTTGTGCTGTTCTGATCAAATTCACACCATCTCGTTGTAGAACTTGGACACGGCTGTCTTCTTTGGCATCGCGCTGGAGTCTGACTGGAACAGCTTCAGCAGATGATACAGGGTGACCTGAAGAAAAAACACCACAACATCAAACTTTTGCTTTTATCTTCATTTAATACGAAGGTACAGTAATGCAGGGAGTCCAGTAGAAATGTTTAAATAAAAACTGTGTACATTTTGGTAACACTTAATTTTACATGTAGTTTCTATAGTCAATCATGCATAGATACATGCAACTAACTCCTTACTTAAATTATATTGTAAGTACATGTAGTTAATTACTATTACTTCAATATTTCTGTATTCCAAATTTGATACATTAGTATCATACGATTATTATGCAAATTGTAAGTGCTGTGTAAAATGCATCTACAAGTGCTCCTTCAAAAATATAAGTGTAGAGCCATGTGTTTTAATTATAGGCCTACTTGGCTTTTAGTGTTTGCGTTTGTATTATGTATAAAGTAAAAATAAGGTAGCCTAAGGTCCGTGTAACTCTTCACAATTCAATTTTCAGACCATAAAACGCAAATGAAAAATGGAAACCAGACATTCATTTTTCTTGTTTTTCCAGTTACATTATCATGTACTTTTTTCTCCTGTTTTTCAATTTTACTTGCGCTAAATTAATAAATGAAATAAATGAAATCTAAATGATTTTTTAATTTTCGTCTTGTAATTTGCGCCGTGAGCAGTTGCATCAATGAATTATTTCATTGATGCAACTGCTTTATTTACACTGCATGCACAGTTGAGGAGAAGTTTAAAAGGTGGAACTTGTTTATTTTTAATGATGAATACCATCCGGAAATGACAGTGTCAATAAAGTAAAATCAAAGTCATGTGAAATACTATTTCCTACATTGAATAAACTAAATACAAAAATTAAAAAAAAAAACATGAAAAGACAAACAAAGCAGTGACAAACTAAAGTTAAACAAAAATGTGAAAATGTTTTCATATAGATACACATTTAGCAGCTTTGTGATGATCACATGTAGGCTATACATAGTTCCCACATGACGTCACGACATACGGGCATTTGGCGAGCCGGCGCCATTGCTGCGGGGAAAACATTAGAAGAAACAACACGAGTTGAATGAAGTGAAATGAGTTTCAGTGCTATATAGTGAAAATGTTCATCCCCTGCTGGGTCAATGGATGATAAAATCGTGCCGGAGGTTGCAGATTAAACCGGATTTTGCACTACACCCGTCATTATAGACTCCATGGATGTGAGAAGACTAAGCTTTTGTCCGAACAACGACGGAGATTATGGCTGGCGAAGAATAAACAGGAAAGAAACTCACTCAAAACACGCAAGAATTTGTTTGACAAAAGCACAATGTTGTGTTTTAATGCGAGTGTAAACATGTACAAGTTAACACATTGCAGTTTGAAAAATGTCCTGTATGAACAAAATGACGAGGTATTAAAAACACAAAACAACCTTGTTTCCACTGTTTGATCTCACATTCTAGCATTGCGATCTCAGATTATGTCCCTATACCCGCGTATAATGTAGTTCCGCATTACATTAATTAAATTGCACGCGAGTTATTTATTTTTATATTCATGCACCAAACCATGACGCCCGCAAGTACATGCATATCACAGAAAGCACCGGTGACTGTTTTAAGGGGAACATGAATTAAGTTGTGCAGGCTATGGCTTTTGATTAGCATCATGCCTCTTCGCTATTATAAGTTACTTTTCCATTGATTGCACTTGAGCAAACGTCACCGAACCAACCCCACGTCAATCTGATCGTACGCCTCCAGTGATTTCCAGACTCGGAATTGCTCACAATGTGTAAAAACTCCTCACCAATACCAGATAATGCTACACATGAAAATACTGTATCTGAAGCAAAGCTGCATAATCATTGCTCAGTGCTTCCTTCGTTACTGCATACGGATCCACACCATTTATGAATGAAATTTTCTCTCTGTCTTTTTTTAATAGTCTCTTTATAATATATATTCACTTTGTCTTTTCATGATTTGCATAATAATATAAACAAAAATAAATATTTGTTTGTAAAACGACATTCTCTCTGATAAAACTTTGTAAAAACCTATGGTAAACACAGCGGTTTTGCCCTCAAAATAATATGGCGTCTCCGGGGAGGTCACGTGACATTAATTCGCCTGTGGGAACTATGTATAGCAGGATAGGCTAACGGTAGATAACCCTCTTTATTCTATATCTAGATTTATGAAACATTATTATTCTAATGTAGCCTATAAAGACATCGTTATATCGTTGTGTGAGATTTAAAAAAAAACCTCAGGACAGGTTAATCACTTTTGGGGGCTGGTGTCACGGAGTATAAAAATGTGAGTGGTTTGTTTTGCCAGGTATGCGTCACAGTGGGTCCTGCTCATTGTAAACTCAAGGTGGTGAGTAATGGTAATAGTGTTGGGTTTGATTGAGATGTGTACATTAGCATGTTTGTGGGTGGCAGGAGAGTTGAATACATCCTCTGGTTTTCTCTCTGGTGTGCACTGGCCCTTGCGATAGCTGCCAGGTAAGTTTCCATATTTTAAAGAGTTTTCTTGGTTAACGGGAGACTGAATTGCTTGTTGCTGAAATTGTATGTTTTCAGTTTGTTTCCTAAGGGGCTGCATATTCTCATGAGGTGAGTGAAGAAGATGTGTAGTTAAGTGCTGCAAATCTCCTGGGGTATGTATGATTTTAAGTTAATTTAGTTTGTTTTCTAATTCTAAAGCCCTATAGAGTGCCAAAGTTACGACGTCACTCTGTAGGCCAAAACGCGGAAGTGAGCTAGCATTTTAGCATTACGGTTCCCTCGCTCTATAAAGCCTATGGGGTTTTTGAATGGGTTTTTGCTAAATCGCCTGAAATAAGGTCTGTGGTGAACAGAGCCTCTAAATATTTTCACGTTTTGATATATGACATAGAAAACACATTTATAACGTGCTGTGGTTATAATTTATAAATCTTCCTCTTTGTTCAAGGGAAGGTCTTCAGAGCGACTGAAGAGAGCAAAATCATGTTCAGCCGTTACCTTTGACCTTCATCCAAACAGACAAACTTATTTACAATCCAGGACAAACAGGTGAGCTGTGAATGACCCTTGGTTGAAGCTATCATCTTCAAATGCATTATGCAATATATGCGAGTTTGTTGGTGTCTTTGCAGTTAATTTCAGAGTTGTCTCCATGGATCCCAAATTTGTGCCTTTTGATCAAATGGTAAGACCAGATGTTTCACCATTTTGAGTGTTCTGACCATAAATTAAAAGCAAATTAAATGCAGGTTCTTTTGAGATGCAGAAATTTCAACTTCAATGACTGCTTTTAAATGTTAATTATTCCGGTCTGTCTTGCAGTGCAATCTGCTCGGGAAGGTAAGTTTGCTTCGGTGTAAGACTTTGACTGGACCCAATGCAGCTTTTTGCACTTTTCTTTCTTTGCAGATTTTCTCAGAGCTGTTAATTTGTTTTAATAGGACAAAGCAGACCTACAGCGTTGCAGTTATGGGACTGAAAGTTGAGTCCTGTGGCAAGTGAATGATGCTTTATTTTCTTGTCTTGTGGTTGTTCAGTACTTTATTTTGTTCTGATGTTTCCCAGTTTGTCCGTTCCAGTTGTCTGTCAGCGTCAATATGGCTCCAGCAGTGCAGATTCTGGTCTACAGCGTTCTTCCCGGTAAGAATTTAGTTGCTGCTAATGTGCCGTTTGACACTGATATGTGTTTCCAGAACCATGTACTGTATGATGTGGCTATTTTTCAATTTGGGAATGCTGGTGTGTGTGTGTGTGTCCTACAGCGTGTTGGTCCTTGTTCCAGGCATCTCTGCAGTTTTCTCCAGCTGTTCCTGCGGAGGGAAATGTTCTGATGGTTCCTGCTCAAGCAGGATCTCTGTGTAGCCTCAGTGCTTTAGATTCATTCTTTAAAAACCAACACATTATGACTTTAGTCTTCTTTTTAGGTCTTCTTTTTAGGTCTTCTTTTAATGTGACGGACGGAAATAAGATATTTTGTTTCGGAGGACTGGAGGCCGGAGGACTGGAGGCCGGAGGACTGGAGGCCGGAGGACTGGAGGCCGGAGGACTGGAGGCCGGAGGACTGGAGGCCGGAGGACTGGAGGCCGGAGGTAAAAAAATTTTTTTTTTTGAAAATTAAATAACATTCCATCCATCCATCCATCCATCCATCCATCCATCCATCCATCCATCCATCCATCCATCCATCCATCCATCCATCCATCCATCCATCCATCCATCCATCCATCCATCCATCCATCCATCCATCCATCCATCCATCCATCCATCCATCCATCCATCCATCCATCCATCCATCCATCCATCCATCCATCCATCCATCCATCCATCCATCCATCCATCCATCCATCCATCCATCCATCCATCCATCCATCCATCCATCCATCCATCCATCCATCCATCCATCCATCCATCCATCCATCCATCCATCCATCCATCCATCCATCCATCCATCCAGTCCATCCATCCATCCATCCATCCATCCATCCATCCATCCATCCATCCATCCATCCATCCATCCATCCATCCATTCCATCCATCCATCCATCCATCCATCCATCCATCCATCCATCCATCCATCCATCCATCCATCCATCCATCCATCCATCCATCCATCCATCCATCCATCCATCCATCCATCCATCCATCCATCCATCCATCCATCCATCCATCCATCCATCCATCCATCCATCCATCCATCCATCCATCCATCCATCCATCCATCCATCCATCCATCCATCCATCCATCCATCCATCCATCCATCCATCCATCCATCCATCCATCCATCCATCCATCCATCCATCCATCCATCCATCCATCCATCCATCCATCCATCCATCCATCCATCCATCCATCCATCCATCCATCCATCCATCCATCCATCCATCCATCCATCCATCCATCCGGATTAAGGACCCATGGCGCCCGCCCTTGCTCCCCTTTCAGTGTGGCCTCGGGCGGGGCGCCATGGTCCCCATGGCGCCCGCCCTTGCTCCCCTTTCAGTGTGGCCTCGGGCGGGCGCCATGGTCCCCATGGCGCCCGCCCTTGCTCCCCTTTCAGTGTGGCCTCGGGGCGGGCGCCATGGTCCCCATGGCGCCCGCCCTTGCTCCCCTTTCAGTGTGGCCTGGCGGCGGGCGCCATGGTCCCCATGGCGCCCGCCCTTGCTCCCCTTTCAGTGTGGCCTCGGCGCGGGCGCCATGGTCCCCATGACGCCCGCCCTTGCTCCCCTTTCAGTGTGGCCTCGGCGCGGGCGCCATGGTCCCCATGGCGCCCGCCCTTGCTCCCCTTTTCAGTGTGGCCTCGCGGCGGGCGCCATGGTCCCCATGGCGCCCGCCCTTGCTCCCCTTTCAGTGTGGCCTCGCGGCGGGCGCCATGGTCCCCATGGCGCCCGCCCTTGCTCCCCTTTCAGTGTGGCCTCGGGCGGGGCGCCATGGTCCCCATGGCGCCCGCCCTTGCTCCCCTTTCAGTGTGGCCTCGGCGGCGGGCGCCAGTGGTCCCCATGGCGCCCGCCCTTGCTCCCCTTTCAGTGTGGCCTCGGGCGGGCGCCATGGTCCCCATGGCGCCCGCCCTTGCTCCCCTTTCAGTGTGGCCTCGAGGCGGGCGCCATGGTCCCCATGGCGCCCGCCCCTTGCTCCCCTTTCAGTGTGGCCTCGGGGCGGGCGCCATGGTCCCCATGGCGCCCGCCCTTGCTCCCCTTTCAGTGTGGCCTCGGGCGGGCGCCATGGTCCCCATGGCGCCCGCCCTTGCTCCCCTTTCAGTGTGGCCTCGGCGGCGGGCGCCAGTGGTCCCCATGGCGCCCGCCCTTGCTCCCCTTTCAGTGTGGCCTCGGGCGGGCGCCATGGTCCCCATGGCGCCCGCCCTTGCTCCCCTTTCAGTGTGGCCTCGGCGGGCGCCATGGTCCCCATGGCGCCCGCCCTTGCTCCCCTTTCAGTGTGGCCTCGGGCGGGCGCCATGGTCCCCATGGCGCCCGCC
This sequence comes from Hybognathus amarus, assembly GCA_030378365.1. Lineage (NCBI taxonomy): Eukaryota > Metazoa > Chordata > Actinopteri > Cypriniformes > Leuciscidae > Hybognathus > Hybognathus amarus. Next base: position 13,021 of record JAQIUQ010005253.1, read on the forward strand.
CTTGCTCCCCTTTCAGTGTGGCCTCGGCGGGCGCCATGGTCCCCATGGCGCCCGCCCTTGCTCCCCTTTCAGTGTGGCCTCGGCGCGGGCGCCATGGTCCCCATGGCGCCCGCCCCTTGCTCCCCTTTCAGTGTGGCCTCGGGCGGGCGCCATGGTCCCCATGGCGCCCGCCCTTGCTCCCTTTCAGTGTGGCCTCGGGCGGGCGCCATGGTCCCCATGGCGCCCGCCCTTGCTCCCCTTTCAGTGTGGCCTCGGGCGGGCGCCATGGTCCCCATGGCGCCCGCCCTTGCTCCCCTTTCAGTGTGGCCTCGGGCGGGCGCCATGGTCCCCATGGCGCCCGCCCTTGCTCCCCTTTCAGTGTGGCCTCGGGCGGGCGCCATGGTCCCCATGGCGCCCGCCCCTTGCTCCCCTTTCAGTGTGGCCTCGGGGCGGGCGCCATGGTCCCCATGGCGCCCGCCCTTGCTCCCCTTTCAGTGTGGCCTCGGGCGGGGCGCCATGGTCCCAGTGGCGCCCTGCCCCTTGCTCCCCTTTCAGTGTGGCCTTGGGCGGGCGCCATGGTCCATGGCCTGCCAGTGGAATGGCGGCCAGATCCCATGCGCCCTCTGTTCAGTGTGGCCTCGGCGGCGCCATGGTCCCGATGGAAATGGAGATATACATCTTGTCGGCTCAGCCAGGTCGCAGTGATGCGAAAATCGTGATTCTAGCTCAAACGGTTCTAGGAGTTATGCGCAATTTAGTACTTTTAGATTTAAAAAAAAAAAAAAAAAAAAAAATTATTATTTTTTTTTAAATAGATCCCCTGGGGGCCATGTGGAGGAGTGGGAGGAGTTGGATCTGGATCTGACTCCTCCCATGTGGAGGAGTGGGAGGAGTTGGATCTGGATCTGAACTCCTCCCATGTGGATTTCATGTTCTGCACACCACTTTACCATGGAAGCTTGTTTCTTTTTTCTTGAAAATGGAAAAAAATGTAAGCCCTCCAGTCTACTTCTGTTTTAAAGTCCCTGTAAAGTCAAAATTAAATATGTTTTGAGTTTGTCACACCACAGAAAAATGTGTTATTAGCCACCCAGCCAAATTTGAATGATAAAAAAGCCGACAAGTACATAAAATAAGCTATCAAAATCTTGAAAAAATTAGCAGTTACCTCTGTTATCAAACGCTGTGGGCGTGTCCGCTGGCTGCGTGGAAGCCACGCCCACTCGCGTGAAAGCTGTCAACGGTGATATTAGCTGATACCAGAGCCCTGTTTGACGGTCTAATTGCACATTTCAGTACTTCACAGTTCTCAGGCTTTGTAATATGTTTTAGCAATACATATATTTATAATGTGTTTAGAACTTTTTTGTAGAATTGCCTTTATAGGGACTTTAAGTCTTATCTCTCTGATTCAGATACATCATTTTTATTTCATATGGGCCATTCTACGGAAATGTTCATTTTTCTGTCCCTAGCCTTTTACAGAAATACTTTAAAAATACTTTTTAGGCTTACAAGTTCTTTATATTTTAAAATGAAAAGAATTGAATTGCCAATTGTAATATACGTTTTAAGTTTCAAATGAGTTTAAAATCATTCAAAATTACAATGAAAATTCCGAAACTATGTTTCTCTCTGTCGACTATTTTAATATATTTTTCTTTGTGTAAGTCTCCTCCTGTTATGTCTTTCTGCAATAAAAAAAAAATAAAAAAGCTTGTTTTTTTTTTCATTAATGCAAGAAAACACAATAACAATAAGGCAAAATCAAAGGGCAAAATGCAAAATCACATAAAATCCCTCAAAAAACGAACAGAGCACAACTCTGTAAGAATGAAGCAAATTAATTACAAGAAAGAAAGACCGAAAACGATGATATAAAAAGTCAAAATTATGACATGGAAGATTCAAAATTATGAAATGAAAACAAATACGCTGCCATGCCATGTGGAGGAGTGGCACTTTCATGTTGCCTTGTGTGCTGCCATGGTCCACTGGGGACCAATGGATGGTAAAGAGGTTCGCCTTGTGCGCTGAAAGGTGCCACTTTCGTCACTAGCTTTTGTTACTGAATGTGATTTTTTTTTTTTATGTGATGGTCGGAAGGACGGAAGTCCGTCGGTCTGTCCGGACTTAGCAGGATCCCCTTGCGTGTGGCCTAGAGCGGGCGCCATGGTCCCCATACAGCCAAAAGCCACTTATTGGCTTTTGGCTGTATTTTTGCCAGCGACCACATTCTAAATGACCCAGTTGTAGCCAACCAAATGCAAAATTTCAACTTTTTTTTGATAATTATTTATCTAGAGAGTCCAGAGGATAGGCCTAGACTAGTTTGGTCCCGATTGGGCAAAAACCAGGGACTAGTTCGCAAAAGTATAGGTTTTAGACAAAAAACGACATAGCAGTTTTTGGATGAAAAAACAAGACGAAAATTAAAAAAATCTGTTAGATTTCATTAATTTCATTAATTTCTGAAGTCACAATTTTGCACAAGTAAAATTGAAAAAAGGGAGAAAAAGGCAACTACATTGATAATGTAACTGGAAAAACAAGAAAAATTTATGTCTGTTTTCCATTTTAAATTTTTTTCCTTTGCATTTTATGGTCAGAAAATTGAATTGTGAAGCGTTACACGGACCAAAATACGACCCATAAATCGTAATCCTTTGCTGCGTCCCAATTCGCATGCTACGCCATAAGTAGCCTATGTTCTCTTTTTGTGAAGAAAAAGTACATAGCCTAGCTACTGTACAGTGCTTGAAATGGGGGAAAATGTGCCGGTAGGCCTTTGCATTTGGCAAATCATGGCATTTGAAATTTCTACAGTGAAAAACAAAACTTGGAAATATTGCTGGTACAACAATTCATTGTTATTTATTCACAACATAAATGTAGCTATTTAAACAAGTCGTGTGTGCGCGCATTTTACACAGACAGACACATTGTGGATTTGAGAGTGGACTCATATACTCCCAAGAGTGTTAATTTAACAGTTTTTGCTGTGTACAAAGAGCCGTAGTTAGACTGACAAGCTGAGCCATATCGCATAAATTATCGCTGAACATGAACGCACAGAGAACGTGTTCTACGTTCATCGCTGTCCATTCGCGAAGTGCTGAAATATAACCTTATATGGAGTCTATTCTGAACGTTTAACCTAATAATCGTCATTTGTTATGGATTAGAAATCAAGACAAGTCTATATGGATATAAAACACCTATACAGGCTGACAAAATGGCTGAACAAACACAAAAAAAACAACAGAAGATACCTTTCAAAAAGATAAAATGAATGTCCTTCCAGATGAGATAGAGGGAAAGATTTTATTTTTAACAGATTTAAAGGACACCATAACCAAACTAACTGCAACCGTGTTCAAAGATCAGGGAAGGATGTCCGCAAATGCCCAATACATGGCTGGTTTTCGTGCACGTCAGCAAGTCATTGACAGATTTTTTTGAATTCATCCCTATTTTGCCCGGTCTTTAAAGCATATTTCCCAGATTACTTATTTTATGAATTTTTTTTTGTTCATTCCATTTAGACGTGTTTCTATTTTTTCTTCCCTTTTTAATTATTTAATTTATTAATTTGAACAAAACAAGAGTACAACAAAGTGTACAATAAAAACGTATATATTATAGGCTACTTACTTTGCAGTGTAATCTATTGAATCTAGATAAAAGTGTAATCTGCCGGTTGTCCTGCAGGTGACCTCATAACTCTGTCTTCTTACGATGCACTTGGGGATGTACGATTACTCAAGAGCACTCGTAGTTCTACGAAGATTTTCAAGTGCTACTTAAGTTACAATGCTTTTGGGAAACAGAACATAATATTAAGATCATTCGTACGATCGTTTTTACGATCAACTTGGCTTCCGATGCTTTTGGGAAACGCAGCAGAGATTCTCACCGCTCCACTCCGCACGTATGCGGGCCTGTCGGAGAATAGCGCGCGACACGCATTTAAAACACACCGCGAGCAGGCATGTCGGAGAATAGCGCGGACACAGATTATATTTTAATCTTTGATAACAGGAGGTAATAAAAATACAACGGATCATGTTAGCTCTGGTCCAAATAAAAAAATATTAACAAATATAACTCAGGACTTTGTGTTCATGTAAAATATACCGCATTGTCATGTTCTGGACTTGTTATATTTAGCTTTAAATAAAATAAAAAAAAAATCCCCCTTAATATTGTGGCAGTTTTTTTTCTCTCTGTGGTATCGAAAATGGTATTGAATATCAATATTTTTCAAGGTATCGCATCGAAGTTAGAAATTGTAGTATCGTGACAACACAGTACAAAGGACAACAGTCTATGCCAGGGTCTCAGAAACACTTAACATGAAAATGTGTGCGTTGCGTTCATATTCTGGGTTCATCTGCTGCATAGTATCATCAATAAGCTGTATATTTAACTTAATATTTTAACATCACTGTCTTTCACTTAAAGGGAAGGCACTTGAAATTCATTTTAAATGTAGCCTAAGTAGGCTACACATTGATGGCCACGAAAGCGAGCGGTTTGTGTGAGAAACAGTAGCCTCTTGTAACCACAGCAACGTCCAAATGATCTGCGCCGGAAATTTCCGGAAGTGATCTCTGGGTGTACGTCACTCATTGTTTACACAGAGATTTCAGAAGTGGTACCTTTCACTGGAAGATCTAAACATATTTAGATATACAGGAAATCGCAATGGAAGACAATTTCGATATATATTATCAACAGATAACGTTGAATTTCTTTCGGCAACCGCACGAGAGATCACTTCCGGCGCTTGCGCAGAGCCGAAACGCCCGTGCCCTCAGATCACGATGTGGCTGTGGTTACAAGAGGTAAAAACGAACATTTCTTTCAAATCTCCCCTGTTAATGTATTCGGTTTCATAATTTCTTCTTGTTTTGATATATTGTTTATACTGCTTGCATGTAGCTATCGACTTGTTCTGTTTGTTAATAACTGCATCAATTAAAAATAAAAAAAGAGGTAAAAACTAATACTGTTCGTTTTCTTACACAAACCGCTCGTTTCGCGTCTTAGGCCATCAATGTGTACTTACATTTATTCATTAGTCATTAAATCATGTTTAATTTGGACTTCTCTGTGCATGCTCTTTCTTTGAGGTGGTGACCATGACCTGCATTACAGTATATGACTGACAGACAAGGAACGGTTTGACCTAAAAATATCAAAATTTTATCTTCTGCGGAAACAAAGACACCTACATCTTGGATGCCCATGAGGTAAGCTAAAACAAATCAAAAATTAATTCCAAAAAAATTATCCCATCATGTTGAATTGAAGAGGTTGGCACCTTCTGTTCTTTCTAGAAACTAAGATAGCTCCATTCCTTCCGGAAAATATCAGGTTCCCCTATCTGTTCTTTCAATCATAAATGGTCTGTCAGAGCTAGTTTTCCTTCAGTGGATGCCACCTACTGTCCATATTATTAATTAGAATTGAAAAAAAAAACATCCCTCAAAATTATTTGAAATATTTTTTTTCTGAATAGGTTCTTTGTGCACATGAATAGACTCTGAAACCCAAGTTACAGTAAATGCACAGCTGTAGGAAGTCATTCATTCATTGTCCAGTTTTTGACATTCCCAGTCTCTCTGTGGTCTGGTTTGGCCTGGACTAGTGTGGCTGGTTCTGCAAAATGAATGTGGGAGACGCTGTCACATAGGAACTGCTGGTATGCTGATGGCATGGATGCAGATTCCAAAATGCATGATCCCAAAACCAGCTGCTGCTGTCCTCACTCCGACTTTACACACTGTAGGTGATTTCGATTCATCATGTTGATGATAGCTCAATGCATCCATTGTTGCTTTCTGATAAAAATGCAGTTTTTAATCTGTTTTTATCACCACACAGTCAGAGTTTCACATAACAGAACTTAGTTAAGGTTAGACACCATTCATTTTTGACAGGAGTGAAAACGAGACTGTGAGGGATAGACTTACGGTTGATTCTACTGTTGTTTAACAACATATCGATTGTTCAGCTTACGAAATGTCTTTCTGGGGAAGAGAATCAGTAGAGAAGAACTCCATTTGCATGGTGGCAAAAAAAAAAACCCATATATATATTATAGATTCAAATATTTAATACAATAATTAATTTGTATGTAAATTTTTTGTATAAAAAAAAAAATGCAAGTATGCATTCCTCTCAAAGCATTAAGTTGAAGCCCGGCCCTTTCCAAGTAAAGGCTGGACTATACTAGTTCAAACCAGTCTGATGATTTTACGCACATAGTTTATGATGGGTCCAGAATTAAACATTTAAGCTTCAGATTATGATTCCATCCAGTCAGAGAATATTTTGAGCTGATTTTAGAATAAGTATTGTTTTCATTTTTCATGCGTCTTCTAGTAACAAGGCGCAAGTTTATGGATGAGTTTGTTGTTTTCGGAACGAACTTAAAGTCTGGTAGAGTGTGATTCTCAGCTGTTTAGTGGATGAGCATCAGTTTGTTTCTCTGTAACCATTAACAAGTTGCAAGTAAATAAAAAGTAGAAAGTAGGCCTTTCTACTACTAAAATGTAATGTTTAATTCAGTGTGTTTTTATGGTAATAATTGTGAAATTTACTAGCAATGAAGTTTTTTTTTTTAGTAAAAGTACCTTCTAGAGCATCATACCTCGACACAAAATGCTGGGTTGTTTGAACCCAAATTTGGGTCAAATACTACCCTATCTCATGACCAATTCGTGCGAATTCACACAAATGATTAAAAAGTGACTAATTCGTACTAATTCATACGACCTCACTCATACGAATTCGTATGATTTGTCTAAACCCACGTGATGGTTGGGTTTAGGGGCGGGGTCTGGGGTAGGTCATTCGTACGAATTCATACGAATTGGCCAATTCGTAAAATATGTACGATATAGCAAAAATCATACTAATTCGTACGAGTGAGGTCGTATGAATTGTTACGAATTAGCCACCTAGTAAAATTCGTATCGAATTCCCGTGAGATCGGGTTGGTCAAATATGGTCAAACCCAAATGTTGGGTTAAAAATGCAATTAAAAATTTACTGTTTAAAATTAAAGTTGATGTTGAACATTTTTAACCCAACATTTGGGTTTGTCCATATTTTACACAAATTTGAGTTCAAACAACCCAGCATTGTTATGATTCATTTTCCATTTCATGCATTTGGCAGACGCTTTTCATCATACATCGCATCCAAGGTATACATTTGATCAGGTCATGCATTCCCTTGGAATCGAACCCATGAGCTTGGCGTTGCTAGTGCCATACAGTGATTCAATTCAATGGCTTTGCAGAGCATAAATCAATAGGTTGAGCTGGAGTTTTAACCTCTTGACACAGCCACCTATGATTATGTTACAGTCTTTCATTGAGCTCTTAATCCCAAACGCTTTGTGTTTTCATCATCAACTTTGCCCGGATGCATGTGTGAGATGTTTCAAGTCTCTTCTGGATTAAGCTAAAGCATGTGTTCTGGCTGTCCCGTCAGCTCTCTTCTTCAATTCTCTTCCTCCACGAGGCACCGCCCAGTCGACCGCGTGTCCTCGTCTTTGTTACCCTCTCCTCTCTCCCCTTTTGATCCTGTAATTGATTGACTACAGGAGGAGGATTCAACGAGACCCACAAGAGCCAATTCCCCTCGCTTCTCTGGAGAGGTTCTGATAAAGTGCCGGCCCGTATATGTGGTCCCTACACCAGACGTATGACCATTGAAGGTGGCTATGAGCCACGGTGGCTTAGCCGAGAGCTTTCTCCAGGGGCCCGGGCTTGTGTCCTGCCGGTAATGGGCTTGTTTAGATCAGAGGGATGGAAATGAAACTCTTGAGCCGCGGAGAGGAGCCTGCCGGTGGACTCCTATCTCCCAGGACGCAGGCCCCACAGCGAGAGGCATCTGCATAGACTGAGCTGGCCGCTCGGAGAGAGGACGGCTGATAGATTTGGATCTCATTTAAGGGAGCGAGGGCTCAGGAAAGCTAGCGGTGAGGAAGCAGGACTGGACAGGCATGGAGAATGAGGAGGTTGATGGACCTGGCCCAGCGAGAGCCAACAAACGGAGTGGAGGACAGTTTAATGAAGCCATTATTGCCCCACTTTCAGAGTTCTGGAGAAATTAAAAGAGCCGAACAACAGGAAAACGTTTCAAAGGTTGCTTGTGTAGACTTTCATTCAAGTTACTTTCTCTCAGATTAGTATAAAAACATTACGTCTGGGAAGAATTTGATTTGACTTTTGATTAGACAAACTATGAACTTTGTCTTTTGTTTTTCCCCAGTTGAGTTGGATTTTGAAGAGTTTGTTGGAGATTTCGAGGTGACCACTGTGGAGAAGGCTTAGGTTTAGGACGGATAAAAATTTGCGTGATATTATATTTGATGAGCAAAAGTTTGCATCTGTTGTTGTTTAATTTGTTTAGTGGGAGAAACATGTTTCAGATGCTTTTACAGGTTTATTGGAGCTTGTTCAATTTAGTTTTGTTTCTACAACAGAGTATTTTTAGTGTGTTCAAATGGAAAATTGTGATTGCTTTATTTAAAGATGCATGTCCAAAACAGGTAAACTTGAATTGGCTAAACACATTGCCCAAATTTTTTTTAGTAAATCTTGGCAGTGTATTGTTTTTACAGTTTTGGTGTTGTCAAATCTAAGCACAATTAAAGGAGTAGTTCACTTTTGAAAAAAACTTTTGCTGATAATTTACTCACCCCCATGTCATCCAAGATATCCATGTCTTTCTTTCTTCAGTCAATTGGTTCATTCAACGAACGAAACAAACAAATTGACTCAGAAAAGATTCATTCATTTTAATGAACGGGTTTGAACAGGAGAGTCACAAGCTCGCATCACAGAACAGAGCAAGGCGAGCATTTGAGCTTATAAAACTTAAATTATTATTATTTTTTTTTAATTATCAAGCGATTGTTTCGCTTGATAAGACCCTTATTCATCGTCTGGTGTCGTTTACTTTAAAGCCCTTTGAACAGTTGTCAGTTTGCACTGAAACCGTCTTTTGGACCTTGAACCGTTTGGACCCCATTGAAGTCCAAATGCTAGAATGTTCATCAAATAATTAATAATTTCTTTTCATTTCCTTTCACTCACATGGGGGTGAGTAAATTATCAGCAAAAATTTTTTGAAAAGTGAACTACTCCTTTAAGGCCTCATTTACAGGTCCAAGTGACCAAATTCCGAGTTTTTCCTCCTATGTGGATCGAATACGACCCACGAACGTGTAAGCAGGAAAAAGCACATGGATTCCGATATTCTCAGATCAGTTTCTGGCCTCATTCATATGTGAAAATAAATCTGATATGAATCAGATCAGATAATCTGCCATGTAAGTGGACAGATACGTCATTAAAAAGGCAATGGGCGAATGATTCAACCAGACTTGGTTTCTTTTTTCTCCACCTTAAGAAACCAATGTTTTGCTGACCTTTCGCCTGAGTCTATTGCAAATAGTGCCATTTTTGGAAGCTTTTCAGGGTCAGTTCGTCTGCCTTAGTTTGCTTCACCAGTCTAAATGCAGATATTGAAAATGGGTCACTTTTAAAAGAAGATGTAAGAAAATGGTCAACAAACCAGATTTTGGCATCAAGACCTGCAGTGTGAATGCGGCCTTTGAGACCTTTCTGAAACTCTACACATGCTCTCCATTCAATCCCATTGCGATTTACGTGAAAGAGTGATTTATTTAGGCCTGTGGATGCAAACAAAACAACAAATCGGCATGATATCATTTGAACACATCTAGGCAGAGTGCTTTTTTTATATCTACATATATATGTAAGAAAATGAGGGTTTAACGAGCCACAGAGGACCTGATCCAGTCAGATTACACTGGAGGTGTTCTTCTCTGAGGCTTAAGAGAGCCGCGCTGTTTCCGACTGTCATGGCTGTCACAGTGAAAGCACTTACGGAGACCCGTAATTCTCTAAATCCCGTAATTATTCCACGATACATAATGTACCTGCGCCGCGGCCTGTCTGACGTCCTACTTTGACTCCAGCTTTGCGCAGAAAGAGGCCTCTGTAAGCTGGGATTTCAGTCTCATCTTTGGCAGCGGGAGATCTCCGAAAGAACGTCTTCCAATATCGCCTTTTTATGTAAGGCCTTAAATTTGCAAAAGCAAGTCGAATTAAGATATTTCAAGTCGATTCGTTTTGAATGTGTCATTGTCATCTCGGGATAAGTCTTCGGGGACCAGCCGCCGCCTTACTTTGTCCCCTCGTCGAAGTGCGTCTTCAACTTCTAAAGCAGAGCTTGAAGAAGTTCTCCACTTCTCGAGAGCACGTCTCACCTCGGAACGCCATCTTCACGTCGGGAATTGTTTATTTTTCCCATTCTGTTCTTCACACGGATGGCATCACACAAGCACACGCGCTCACACACCTCTCTCCTCTGTAGATAAGCGGTTAGCGTGAGAAGAAAGGGCCACTGAAGTTGGGAATCTGAGAGATGGTTCGCAGCGATAACGCCGCTGTGAAGCCAGGTTCGATTTACATATAAAAATCTGCGTGAGCTTGGCTCGCAGACTAATTAATATTAATAACTAAAATGCAAATGAGCTCAGACAGAGGAGGCCCTTACGGAAGAACAAACCGGGGTTTTGTCGGGGATTCACACATAAGCCTCTTCTGAACGTAAGAGGGCTGCTAACAGCCGTAACGCCTGGGCATAGAGCGCAATACACAGAGACAATTTTTCTAGATAATAGCCTATCACGCAGGATACAATTTAAATTAAAAAATGCAATTTTCACCTTGAAATGAACAAATGATTACAATTTCTATACAAATTAAGGCATCCAGGCTGTGGCTCAGTGCAGCGCCGGGGCCATGAAACTTGACATAATTGCCATGAAATACATTTTCAAATATTTGTATTTTGTCCATCGCTTTAAAACATGCCACTCTTGGCTTCTGTGGGTATGTGATCTTACCTTCTGGCGGAGAAAAAAAAACACATAAAAAAGGAGAGAAAATCATCAGAGATAAAAAGCTCTTCAACGGGGAAGATAAAATGTGTAGAAGCACACACACACACACACACACACACTGAATCGGTGCTCTGCAACCCCTGTGGCTATCTCTAAAAGCCAAATTATGGCTTCTTATCAAGGCAATCATATCTAGCAGTTATCTGCCACTATGATAGACACCCTCTCCTCCCGATATCTCATTCTCTCTGTCTGAGCACTTATTTATTTGTGATTAGGGACAGCCTTTGGAAAATAAATAATTGTGGAGGAGAGCCAGACTTCTCTCTGGATTTTGAACTTTAGAGGTTCTTTCAGATGACGGCAGATAAGTTTCTGTACGCTCCGGGCGGATCTATAACAGGGCCAAAATCGCAAGATCTCCAGTCTTTCTTTGCCTCCTCGTTTTCTTTCTCTCTTTTTCTTTTATTTGTTAGTGTGTGCTTCATGTTTGTTCGTTATCTGACATCTTCAGTTCGTTTTTTTCCCCTTTCGTAATTTCAAACATGTTTTATGAAATTGTGTAGAGAACCTTACAGGAAGGCACACATCATCATCCTCATCCTGGTTTTATATAGTTGATCAAATTCATTTTGTCTTCATTTATTAACTATGCATTAGCTGTGTGAAAAACAGACTTAAATTTAATTTAACTCAAAATAAAGGTTGTAAAAGGGGCTTTTCACAGCAATGCCACAGAAGAACCAATTTTTGGATCCCCAAAGAACTTTTAAGTAAGCAGTTCTTTAAAGAAACGTTTTTCTTAGTGAAAATATAATTTTCCATTAGAAAGTACATTTTGTGCAATTAATGGAAAGAGTCCATGAATGTTAAATGTTCTTCATGGAACCATCAATTCAGTCAAATTAAAAGAGTCAATGCAGAAGCTCTCAAATATTTGTGCTTGTGTAAAGTAAAGTAAACTAAACTAAAATAATTTTTGAATTTCCATCCATGGAAAAAAAGCTTTTTCCAGATAATGTAGTTACAAGAATCTACCAGCTGGGGTTAACCAGCCAAACCCTAACTCTTTAAGTTCCCATAGCTTGTAACTAATGTCGTTTTTCCATTACCAGTACCAGCTTCGGCTCGCCTCGGCTCGCTTTTCGCTCCGTTTTCCGTTGCAGACAGTCCCACCACAAATAGTACCCGGTCGTCATAGCCGACGCCTTTCGTTCCTCGCTGCCCTATCAAGCTCTCGCTGGATCCTCTCTTCGGCAATCAAACAAAGGAAAGTCTGCACCTCTTCGTTTGACCACGGCGTATTCTTCCGAGTTGCCATAATAATAGTAGTAAGTTTAGTAACTATCTCTGGCAAAACTATTTAAAAATGGCGGGGTTATTCTGGATACTTCATCTGGCGCGTGCAATGATGGTGCAGTGAATAGTGACGATTCTCTCTGACCAATCAGCAATCGGCATTGTTTACGTCACATTTTAGGATCGCCTCAGCTCGCTCAGAACCTCGCCAGAGGTGATGCAAAAAAAAGTACCCGAAAGCAGGAACAGATACAACTTTTACACAGTGGAAAACCAAAAAAAGAGTGGAAAGTGGAAAAGCGCTATAATCCTCTGTACAGATAAAACGTTGTGAAAATAGTTCCGGTTCACATGGCTATGCGGAAGCGATAAATAATTCTGTATTATACATTTTTAAGGCCAAGTAATTCGTTGAGGTCAATTTGTTTAAAAAAGACTACACGCCTGCGCACATATTCAAACGCGCATACCTATAGACTAAACACTAGCTATAGACAAATTTTCTGTTAGAACGGTGTCATGTTAGCGGCCCCAACACTATCTCACGACCAATTCGTACGAATTCGACGAATGATTAAAAAGTGTCTAATTCGTACTAATTCGTATGATTTGTCTAAACCCACGTGATGGGTAGGTTTAGGGGCGGGTAAGGGTGGGTCATTCGTACAAATTCATACGAATTGGCCAATTCATAAAATATGTACGATTTAGCAAAATCGTACTAATTCGATACGAGTGAGGTCATATGAATTGTTACGAATTAGCCACTTTTTAATCATTCGTCGAATTCGTACGACTTGTTCATGAGAACGGCCCCTAAGTTAATAACTAATGATCTTTGCAATGGAAGTGAATCAATCAAAACTAACTTAGCTAGACAATAACTTTATTCTAGAGCAGCCAAAACAATCTCTATTACTTTACTTTCCTATTATCACTGTAAAGCTGCTTAAAAAAGCTTAAAACTGCTTAAAAACGCTAAATAAATGAAGATGATCACGTTGCAACAAGTTTAACAATGCAGAAACATTAATAAAACATTCTCAATATTTCCATTTGTGTCCTCTTTAGGTTGAAACATTATGAGTGTGAGAATGATTAAATTATTCTTTAGTGCTTTTGTATTTATTGAGTGTATTTTTTATATTTAAAAAGAAAGAAAGAAAGAAAGCGAGCAGTAGGAAACCACTGAATTAATTGCATCTTCAGTCAGTCTTGCGATGAATCTCCAGAAGCTGTTTCTGTCTCCCTCTCTTCCTTACCACATGCTTGGACAAAATGGACTAAAGCTCAGACAGTGATGTGGACAGCGGGCCCATTAAACCCTGCTCTGCTCCCTCCCTCCTCTTTTCTCCTTGTGAAGGAGATTCTGTCGTCCAGAGGTGCACATCAGATTTCAATAGCTGACCTCTTAATGCCCGGGGTCAGCACCGCACCGGCATCAATTTCACACTGAAGATGAAAGGGAAATGAACAGGCGGGACACTGGGGTGACGGAGAAGTGCAGTCCGAGCCGCTCCAGTGCACTCGTAGCTCAGGATAGCGCTGACCTGCTAACATCAGGACAGGACAGAGACACTGAGAGGCCTTTAGAGCCACAGCAGGGTAACACAGCTCAGGAGGAGAGAGAGCGTGACTGCTGAACTGAGACTATAACAACCAGTGTAGTGGAGTAACTACTACTAGTGTGAAGCGCATTTTCAAGTCAAGGTCATATGTCATCCTTTTAGTCTTTAGTAATATTCCTTTAACATAAGACAGTTCCATCCAGGAAGTGACATCATTTTGGTGGGGAAACATCAATAACAAAAAATCAGTATCAGCAATAGATATGGATATGATGTATTCTGTGCTGTTTTGTGGCATTAGTTTGAATCTGCTTGACAAAATGACAAAGCAAACATTAAATCGCTTCATTAAATTGAGGTTAAACCACTGGAGAACTCGGATTACTTTAATGATGTCATTGCCACCTTTTCTAGGGCTTGAAAGTGTCAGTCGTGAAGCTGTCAATGCGGGACAGATTTCATCAAAAAGATCTTCATTTGTGTTCTGGAGATGAGGGAAATCTTACGTTTTGGAACGACATGAGGGTGAGTAATTCCTGACAATTTTAATTTTTAGGTGAACAAACTTTTGTCCATTTTAGGTGCTAATATGTACATTTCAGTAGCTAATATGTCAATTTTAGATTATAATATGTACATTTTAGGTGGCAATATGTACATTTTAGGAACTAATATATACATTTTAAGTGTTAATACGTATGTACATTTTAGATCCTAATATGTACATTTTAGGTGGCAATATGTACATTTTAGGTACTAATATATACATTTTAAGTGTTAATACGTATGTACATTTTAGGTGCTAATATGTACATTTTAAGTGTTAATACGTATGTACATTTTAGGTGCTAATATATACATTTTAAGTGTTAATACGTATGTACATTTTAGGTACTAATATATACATTTTAAGTGTTAATACGTATGTACATTTTAGGTGCTAATATGTACATTTTAAGTGTTAATACGTATGTACATTTTAGGTGCTAATATATACATTTTAAGTGTTAATACTTATGTACATTTTAGGTGCTAATATGTACATTTTAAGTGTTAATACGTATGTACATTTTAGGTACTAATATATACATTTTAAGTGTTAATACGTATGTACATTTTAGGTGCTAATATGTACATTTTAAGTTCTAATGTCCATTTCATGAGATAATTTGTCCATTTTAGGTGTTAATATGTACATTTTAGGTGTTAATATGTACATTTTGGGTGCTAATATGTACATTTCAGGTGCTAATATGTACCACTAAGGTACCAATATGCAGCCTTTGGGTACAAAAGTGTATCTTTTGAAAGGGTACAGCCCCAGTGACAGCTTTTGTAGTGTAGCATTTTATTTTTTCTGTTTATTTTGAAATACATATTTAGTTAAATATTACTGTTTATTCACTGTGCTTTCAATTCAGTTAGGCCTCTGTAAGTCATTATTATTTATTTATTTATTTTTGGACTGAAAACCTGAAACTATTTAAAGAGATTGAATGTTTCTGGAACATGTAGATTATGAACTTTTCTGACCAAAACAAATGCTTATTAAAAGGCCCATCAATGTATATATATGTACATTCATTTTTAATTTCAATTTTCATTGTGAAATGTCTTTAGAGAGAGGGAGTGTGTGTGTGTGTGTAGTTGCTGGCAGTCAGACTCTCATGTAACGGCTGTGATATGGCTGATTCTCCAGAGATGCTGAGGCAGGGGATCTATTGACACGTTTAAACCCTCACGGAGGGGGTCATCAGTCCTCTGAGTGCTGTCAGGGGGCATTTAGCCAGTGATCTGCCCACAACAATGAGCTCAGTTGATTGCTTGTGGCCGGGTTGTTTTGGGGTATTTTCACTGGATCTGAAGCTTGTGAAATTGCTTTAGTGGTTGTTAACAGTGTTTGGGAGCTACTTTACAATTATAGCTTACCAAGGAACTCTAAGTCTACATCAAAACAAAAATCAGAAACCAAAAACGACCCTACACTCTTAAAGGAGAACTCGGGTCAATTTTAACATTGAGCTCATTTTTTGTGCTGTCAGACAAAAACGTCAAAAATCGGTGTTGCTTACACCGTGTTATCCTCTTTTTTTAAATTCACACCCTGTTGACTTCTAAACCTGCTTTTAGCCTCTTAACATCCTTGATTTGTCATTACGAGTGCACAGCCATATGAGTGGTGTTATTAAGAGTGACCACGGTCAATCTGACTGCAGTAGATGTGAAAGATATTAATCAAAATTATGTTAATTCAGCCAACTCACGTATATTTACTTCCTGTTTTCGGTCGAAGTCCACAGTAGTCAATTGTCGATCTCATCGCAATTTTGAGTTTAAATTTTGTTTATACATATAAACATGCAATCCGTTTTAGGTCGAAGTCCACTGTAGTCGATTGTCGAGTTAGCGTGAACGTTTAAATTTTGAGTTTACTTCTCCAGCAATTACTAAGTTTTTATATCACAATTGCGACTTTAAATCACACTGTTAAAATGAATATGCTTTATCTAATGAAAAACAAATGCGGCAATAGATTACAAGCAATATTATTAATTAAATGTAACAAATTAGAAATGAGTAATAATTAATCAAATTAATTCCTTAAAAGTGACCCATTTAAAATGAGTAAAACTTAAAACAACAACAAAAAAACATAAATTTAAGTCACCATTATGGTGATCAGTGTTTGTTTTAAAATTACGGTTTTCTCCTTCAGTGATTCTGCTTGTTAATATCAGGTGTCTTCAATGTTGGCAATATAAAATAAACGTCTGTCTGTTAGTGAGATATTTTTGTTAATTTTTTTGGTGTAAACTTTACTCATTTTAAATGGTTAACTTTTAAGGAATAATTTGATGAATTTTTACTCAATTCTAATTTGTTAAATTGAATTAATAATATTGCTTGTAATCTGTTGCCACAATTCTATTGATTAGATAAAGCATTTTCATTTTTACAGTGCACGCAATTGTGAGAAAAAAGTCAGAATTGTGAGATAAAATGTCGCAATTAACTTTATTTTTACCTTTTACATTCACAAACAGCTATATTACACACTGTAATATTCATAAAAGCATAGTAGGGGATCTTTAAAGTTTCGTGTGTAGCTCATCTTGCAATGAAGGCCGATATGTGTCTGATGGCATGTAGTGTATACTGTGTATCCCAACAGGCTCACTATAAACATTCACTCAAAAGGCCATGAGTGCCTCTCTCTCTCTCTCTCTCTCTCTCTCTCTCTCTCTCTCTCTCTCTCTCTGGGGGGCAGCGGCAGAGAGACTCCTTATGCATTCATGAGGAGAGTGGAGGATAAATAAAAAGGTTCATTACCACGCTAAAGTGTTACTAATGATATGTACCTGCCACCCAGCACCTCCGAAAATCTAATGTGACACACTAGAATGGAAAATCGGTGGGCCACCAGTGGTGCCACAGTGCGGCGTATGGAAATTTCCCACAGCCTGCCCCTCCATTTGTGTCTGTCTCTAACCAATATTTACAATTCCGCCGCTATAATGTCCTACCAGGCCCTTTATGCCGCTGTCACGACCTCCATATTAGCCGAAAATTGGTCTTTTCAAACTTAGCGGGGAGCGTCTCTCGCCGCTGTAGATGCAATGCTTGGGTGCACAGCATGGGGGCATCATGGGAAGGTTCCTCGACCCCCTGCTCAAGGCTCTTTCTGATATAGACCATATAGATCCCTTCTCTGCCTTTTTTGATTGGAAAAACTCTGTATTTGGAAAAGCAAATCAGAAAAGCAAATCATCATACCTTAAAACTTAACTAAAATAAGGAGGAAATAAAACATACTAAAACTAATATAAATATTAGATGAAAAACTAAACGAAAATTAGATGTTGAATTGCAAGTGAAATAAGTTTAAGGACTAAAATTATTAAATTAAAATAAAAGTGATAAATCAATAAAACAACAACACTTAAAAATTAACTAAAATGAAAATTTAAACTGAAAAAAAAAACTTAAATAAATTAATAAAAGCTATTTCAAAATATTGATTATAAACTATGGTATAAATAACACTAAAATACAGTGTTTTTCTCAGGAAAAAATTATGAATGATCTGAAGAGATCCCTTGGGAATCTTGACAAATCACTGACCCTGATGTAAATGCAAGTAATATATTTCGTTACCCAACAAAAATCAATAAATGAGCAAAAGTGATCTTGGTTTAAATATGAGCTCCTCCCAGTCCAAAGGGCAAGTTCATTATTCAGCTCATTTACATTAATTATGCCTGTTTTCATTCTGCACTGCTCAATTATGATTCTAAACATCATTGGTGTCATTTTGGAATAATCTTACCCGACCGTATCTAATTTCCCAACATCCCAGATCAATATTAGTCAAAAGAAGAAATTACAACCACTAACAATATGGAGTGTGTCAGTAGATTTCTAATGCATGATTGTCCCAATGTATGACGCATCTCAATATCATAAGATCAAATATCAGTACTATCCAATATGAAATTACAGTCCTTAAGTATATGGAAATTCATTTTGATATATTAAGGACTGTCATTTCAGCCCTTAAGCTGAGAATATATTCACAATATAAATATTTACATCAATATGACGTAATAATGGAGCAGTAAACGTTTGGTGTGGTAAATCTTGTGTACACACTATCTATTTACAATGCCATTCTTGCGGATCCTGCTAACAAACACACTTTTGCCATTTCTAATTGACATGGGGTAAATTTAAATAATAATTAACGTGATGATTTTTGCAGTTTTGCTGTCACACACACACACACACACTTATGTGCTCACAAACACACACACACATAGTGATTTACTCACTTGAGCGACCAATAAGCCACTTAAGCCTGGTTTCCATGGCAACCGCACACAGGCTTTTAACAGGCTGTTGCTTTCACCATCCGTGTCTACTGTATTAATGAGATAATTACACGAGCATACATCCCGACTGCTGTTTAGAAACACTGGATAACGATGCCTATTTACATAAGTTAATTACGACAAACTGAGAAGTCAATGCCTCAGTTAGTTTGTGCATTTGTAAAGCGCTCAACCTGAGTGAAGCCGAGAGTCTTGAATATTGAACAGCTGATGCATTTAATGCCGCTCTGATAAAGGACTGTTAAGCATCTAAATGGGAAATTTGCCCTTTTGAATTGTTATTTTAAATGTTGCTTTTTTTAGAATTATAAAATGAGGAGTTCCAGTTCTAAACTCTGATTGGATGAGGCAAGTTAGAAAGTGTTTCTAAACAGGAAATAAACAAACTACTGGTCAAAAAAAGTTTGGATTTATTAACATATTGAATATATCCCTGTGATCAAAGCTGAATTTTCAGCATCATTACTCCAGTCTTCAGTGTCACATGATCCTTCAGAAATCACTCTGATTCGTTGCTCAAGAAACATTTGTGATTATTATAAATGTTGAAAACAGCTGTGCTGCTTCAGATTCTGTTGATAGTTTACCATGGTTTCACTCAAAAGTTCCTTTAAAGGGTTAGTTTTCACTTTGAAATTAATTTTTGGCATGTTTTAGCTTACCTCAAGGGCATCCAAGATGTAGGTGTCTTTGTTTCCACAGTATTTTCAATTTTGATATTTTTAGGTCAAACCGTTCTTGTCTGTCATATAATGGAGGTCTATGGTCACCACCTCAAAGAGCATGCACAGAGAAGTCCAAATTAAACATGATTTAATGACTTGTAAATGTAAGTACACATTGATGGCCTAAGACAAGAGGTAAAAACGATATAAATACTGTTCGTTTTCTCACACAAACCGCTCGTTTCGTGTCTTTAGGCCATCAATGTGTACTTACATTTACGAGACATTAAATCATGTTTAATTTGTACTTCTCTGTGATATATAAAAAAAACTCAGCTCTCAGATTCTGTCAATTTTATTACGCAATTCAAACAATAAATATCGTTTTGGCGCTTGTAAATGTTACAGATCCCTAGCGCACGTGATCCGATCATCTTTAATGGTAAAAGGACACAAACACTGAAAGATACAGTATGCTACAACTTTACCAAAATTTCATTCCTCAATGCATAATATCGATCTTTTTGAACTCTTCCCTGATCTGGAATGTAGTAGAGGGCTGTACTTTCCACACGATTGACATCAGACTCAAATACAAACATAAGCTGTGCGAGTTACTTGTGTATTGCAGTGTTGCACGCCCGCATACGCCTCCCATGGCCGAAACTGGTATTACGACACCTCCCGGGCCGGGGCTAGTAATTTAGCATGCTAATTCAGCTTAATATCTCTGCAGCACTATAACTTGCCATTTTTTAATGACATCATCAACCTTATTTCTTTCTCATTCTTTTGATGCATGTTGCTCAATTTTTTGGATATTTTAACCTCAATTCGTATGCCACCTTTAAGTGCACTATCCCTTTAAATGCATGAGGTCATCACCAAATAAACACCAAATGAGATTCATTTATTGCGTTTACCTTCATGTGTGTGTGTGTCAGTAATTAGGTAATTAGTGTGGTTCTGAGTGGGGTCTGAACCCTTCAGTCGATCTGCCTGTCAGCCTGTATTGAACTCTCTCAAACACCTCTCTGTTGCCCCCCTCAGACGGGCTGGTTAGGAGATCCCTAATTTAATCACGGGCCTCATCAGTCCCCAGGAATGAATCAAACGTCTGTAAGTCCAACATGTCCACCGCTGTTTGACTGATTAATTCATATGACGCCAAACGGAATGTTCTGGCTTGTTTGTCATA
Organism: Hybognathus amarus; assembly: GCA_030378365.1. Taxonomy (NCBI): domain Eukaryota; kingdom Metazoa; phylum Chordata; class Actinopteri; order Cypriniformes; family Leuciscidae; genus Hybognathus; species Hybognathus amarus. The sequence continues at coordinate 33,573 of JAQIUQ010005253.1, forward strand.
TTACCGCTGCCCAGAGCTCTGGCTCCCTGTGTTAATTGAACAGTTTGTGGGCCTCCGGTTGGTTCCAGCCGACACCCTGCGAGCGCGTGACTTCAAAAGCCTCTTTTCACGATGCTGGCAGCGTGAGTTTCTAATTATGACTATAATAAAAGGTAACTGTGCTCTGGCTGGAAGCCGCTGCCAACAAGCCAAATCTGGCTATGGATGTCTCTCTCTCTCTTCTCTCTTTCTCCAGCTTATGGCATCAGTGCCCCTCCTTGGCCAAGCGACACACAATAGGAAGATAATTAGGAGAAAGGGAAATCCGCCTTGTGCTGGTTTAGTGTATTTTTTATAATTGTAAGATCATACGACTCATGACTTCCACAATAGCTGGCACAAGAGGGCTCCCAAAGGCCCCGTAAAACCCATTAGCCAGTGTATAACAGTGTCTGCATGCTGCAAACACAGCGGCAGAGATGTCCTGTGATCCTCAATTGTGGAAATGTCCTTTAGGGAAGGGCTGGAGAACAGACGACGCTTATGCTAATAACCTCAAACTTGGCTTGATATTCCTCTTAAATATAAAGATTCTTTATCAACAGTTGCATGAAGAACCTTTCCATTCCACAAAAGGTTCTTTATAGTAGAAAAAGGGTTCTTTAGATTTAAGTGACTGAAAGGTTCTTTGGGGAACCAATAATGGTTCAATATATGGGTTCCCTGCTAAGAACATGTTCAAAAAAGTTTTTTTTGCAGTGATACCCTTTATTAAACCATTTATGGTTAAGTGAGACTTAAAAAAAACCGACTGAATAACATGATATTGCTATATTTAATAATCTTCCGAACCAGATTTTCTCTGGTCAAGCCGGTCTACAAAAATAGACCATAGTTAGAATAGAAAAAAAAATGTATTCCATTCAGCCGATTTTCTGATATTTAGAAGAATATCAGTAACCAGACAGTTTCTGGTCTCATTGAATTCCATAGTAGGAAAAAAATATACTATGGACGTCAATGAGACCAGAAACTGTCTGGTTACTGATATTCTTCTAAATATCAGAAAATTGTTCTGAATGGATTCGAAAATGGTAAAACTCAACTGTTTAACTCTTGGGAGTTGTAAAATGAGCCTATTTCCAAAAAAAAGTATCCCTTTAAAGGGGTAGTTCACTTTTAAAAAAAACTTTTGCTGATAATTTACTCACCCCCATGTCATCCAAGATGTCCACGTCTTTCTTTCTTCAGTCGAAAAGAAATTAAGGTTTTTGATTAAAACATTCCAGGATTTTTCTCCATATAATGGACTTCAATGGGGTCCAAACGGTTCAAGGTCCAAATGAGAGTTTCAGTGCAGCTTCAAAGGGCTTTAAGACGACACCAGACGATGAATAAGGGTCTTATCTAGGACCCTTTGAGTCATGACTTGAAAAAAGATTTGTTCATTTTGATGAACGAGTTCGAACAGAAGATTCATGAACGCTCATCACAGAACAGAGCAAGGCGAGCATTTGTGCTTATAAAACTTAAACTTTTTGATTTATTTATTAAATGAGCGATTGTTTCGCTTGATAAGACCCTTATTCATCATCTGGTGTCGTTTAAAGCCCTTTGAAGCTGCACTGAAACTCTCATTTGGACCTTGAACCGTTTGGACCCCATTGAAGTCCATTATATGGAGAAAATCCTGGAATGTTTTCATCAAAAACCTTCATTTAATTTTCGAACTGAAAAAGATCTTGGATGACATGGGGTGAGTAAATTATCAGCAAAAGTTTTCAAAAAATAAATAAAAGTTAATAGTTGTGTACCATTATGATGATTAATCGTGCTTTGTTGATCACTGCATTCGTATTATGCAAATTACTAAAGAACAACAAAAACACAGAAGTTTCGGGTTTTAAACAACATGAGGACAGATTTTTCATTTGTAGGTGAACTTTAAGTTGGTCATGTGAAGAGGAGGCTTAGCATGTGCTTGTTAAAAGTGTTTTCTTGTCTTCATCCTCGCTAGGCAAAGGTCATCTGGATACTTTGTTCTCAAACAAAACCGATAGGAAGTCTAGCACTCGCGATCGGGTTAGAGGCGACAATCCCTTCTCCTCCACAAATAAAGCCCGAGAGCTTAAACCTGTTACTGTCAGCTTTTCACCTGGATCACAATCTCTCCGGCACTCCGCTCGCAAACCAATCGCCTTTATGTTCTTTTTTCCCAGCGTCCCTCAGCTTACCGAGAGCCTCCTGTTAAAGTGGACGGCAAATGTAACCCTATAGAGTTACGGACAGCTAAGCCAGGCTGGCGATCAGCACAATAGCAGCAGGTAATGAACCACGCCAGCGCTAACCCCTGTCCTCTGCCTTTCCCCGGGCTTCATTTCCGAACAGCGGCTGCCATTTCACAGCTGTTAAGTGCTGCCTCTCTCTTTGTTGTGATTAGGGCTAAATTAATAGATGCCTCCCGGTAATCAGTCTTCCATTAGGCCTGTCACATCCTCGCTGTCAGGACGCCGGCTGCAGTGGACAGGGAATGTTCACCCTGTCACCGAAGAGGCGCATTAGCGCTGGGAAGGGAAAGTGCAGGCTCGATGGCGGTCGGTGATCGTGGGAAATGCATTTAGAGTGGTCTTCACTGGCAGGCTTTAATTGACCCGATCGTGTTTAAAATGCGCTGTGAAAAATACAGGGGGTCGGATAATCGATTTTGCCCTCTTAAAGCAGAATCAGCACGTTTAACGGATTGAGTGGAGGACGATCACAGATAACACACACCTGACGGTACACACACAAACACACCTTTCACTAGAAAGAGTCCAATTAAAAACAATGATAAAAGCAATTGATCAGGCAAGAACAGGTGAATAGGTTAATTAATCTTAGATATCACCCTACTTATTCGCTTTGGTACTATTTTCACAAGGTGTACATTTTCAAAACTCTTAGTAGAGCAAGACCGATATATCGGCAGGCCGATATTAGGCATTTTCCCAAACTAACGGTCTTGGCAGTTATAATGGCCGATGAATGAATATTTAAATAAAAACAGACGAAACACGCTTGAACCATGTCATGAGTGTTGGAGTTGTATAGTTTGTCCACCAGAGGGCACTCTACATCGTCCCTGATAGCAACACTCGTTGAGTTGGTCACGAGACATACATTGCTTGAATAACAATTAAAAGAAGATCAGCCTCATCAGGTCTCTTAACTCAAATAAGCAGGACACAATTTGTGACTATCATGTCCAGTTTTGCTGCTGTTAAATAAGCCGAAGAGTGAAGCGGATTTAGCTAGTAATAGTTACGTTATTACATTACAGTGTAGTTGACTGACTGTCCTTTTAACTTTTGACAATGTGACTGAAGTATTTCTTTAATAGCGTGTGACAGTTATAGCAATGAGACGTATCATCTCTCCTTGGCCTGTTATATTGAAAATGTATGTTTTACACTTTGCAGTATGATGTTATCCATTGCTAAATTATGGCTATCGTGACTAGCTAACCACAAAGCTAGCTAATAGCTAATGCCACTATCATCAGTCTGTTCTGTTGTGACAGAATAAAAGAAACAAGTTTCTTTTTAAAATGCATTATCATATTATTTTACGTTAAAACTACATAAATAACTACAAATAACTCATGTTAGGGAAATACTGTTGATGTTTTGTTGTGCGTTTACTTGGAAGAAAAAATCTGGATTTTAAAACCCAAAAATATTTGTATCGGTATCGATCCTTCAAAATCCTTTCTCGGTCAGGCTTCAACTCTTAGTTCAAAAATCCAAACTGATTGGGCCTGAAACCATGCTGGAACTACTTCTGCGTGAGTGCAACCACACATTGTCCCACACAATTACATAAGTGACCCCTTCACCTTGACAGGCCGATTCAATTTCATTGAGAAACTCAATAAGCAGCCCCATATACTGATGCTTTTGACATTTCGTCTACATCCAACGCACATGGCACCCTTTATGACTCAGAAATATGTGAGCCAGAAGGCGCCTCCTAGTGGTGTAACCCTAACCCTACCCCAGAACTAAACCTACCATAACCAACAAAGCTCAGTGCGTGTTATATTGATGCTAAAGGGTGCCATGTTGCGTTGGATTTAAGCGAAATTTCAAAAGTGTCACTATAGACGCCCTAGGATGAGAATGCGTTGCAATAAGATGTGCAGCATTATAGGAGCCGATAATGGCCTACGACACTATCTTCAGAGATAGCTGCGCACATGGAGATGTTTCCTCCTGTTGTCCAGGCACTTTGGCAATGGCCCGTTGGCCGATGATGTTAGGTAAGCCGCTTCATCAACAAAAATGTACTTGTGATGGCTCACATCAACGTCAAGCACCATAACCATCTAAAAATACATTTTGGTTAGTTCTTTTTACAGTGTTGTTCCAATATACATATGACGTAAGCGAAGCGATGTATCAGTTAAATGAGGTGGTTTAGAGTCATATTTTAATCATCAGCAACACATAATTAACTTAATTAATTATAATTAACAAAATAGCTAATATTCACTTTAGATACTGTAATAGTGAAGATCAGATCTATAAAATATAATCAAAAGACATCAGGTGTGTTTTCGAAGCGTTTGACCACTTCCACTTCCAGTGCTTTTCATGCAGACTTCTGTTCCTGGAGTTGAAACCTGTATGATGCTAGTGTGTGCGGTCCGGCATAATCTAATTAGGGTGGACTGAAAGGACAAAAAAATGACACAGTTGTTCACAGTTGGCAGAATACACATGAAACGAGCCATTTCTAGTGAGAACTCGCAGATAATTGTGAAGAAAATCCGTTTCTTCCCAATTGAGACCACCATTAACAATTTGATATGTCGCTGGCATTCTGGGAATATCATTATTGACTATATCTCGAGAATCCACAAATCATTTCTGCATGTTTATTTGTTTACTTTCTACACTGTTTGGCTTCACTATACTCTTTTCTTTTCAGAATAACAGCACACTCTGAGAAGCATGTAATGAACTGCATTAAATCCATGCGTCAATATTTATGGAAATACAGACGACGTTATTCAAAATCAAAAATATGGGGCTGACACAGTGCGTCTGTTTGCATTATGGGTAATTACAGAAGGATTGGATGTTCTGCTGAGGCCGAGCTTTAGCAGGTATGTGCCGATATAAGGGATTGACTTTGCCGTTCCTCATTACGGCCACATATGGGAAACCCAGCTGGGATCTGAATTGGTGAGAGGGAGAGAGAGAATCGATTTCATTTGCGGGATTATTGAAGCCACTGAATGCGGCGTGTATGAAACATAAAGTCTCATTTTCGAGTCCTCCGCAGAGGCAGGAGAATGAAAACGTATGGCTGTTAGGGAGTTATTTTCATGCCGATGGAACAATAAGGAAATTGTGAAGTTTACTAACTTGGGCTGAAGTGGCCGACTTGTCCGTCTTGGATTGTAATTGTGTTCTATCAAGAGGCATCTAGTTTATCTGAGCTGCATAACATGCTTGAGATGAGAATGTGTTATAGCTGGGTCTCAAATTATAGGGACTTCAATTCAAAAGATAAATATTTGTTTTGAAACGAAAGGAGAGACTTCCCTTGCTGAAACTTTATTCTATACTTAAAAACATCTCACTTTATATCAGAACACCAAAAGGTTTGGCCGCTAAACATGGCTCAGTTATGAAATTAATACTTTAATTCAACAAGGATGCATTTATTTGATCAAAAGCGACAGTAAAGACATTTTTAAAGTGTCAAACGAGTTCTTGTTTCAAATAAATGCTTTTGCTTTTGAACCTAAATAATCCTGAAAAATAGAAAATAAGTAAAAAATATATAAAAAAGACTGGAGTTGAGGAATAAATTACATTTTAAATCAAATAAAATACGGCTGTCAAAACGATTAATCGCATTAATCACATCCAAAAAAAATTTTGTGTTTCCATAATATATGTGGGTGCACTGTGTATAATTATTTTATATATATAAATACACACACATGCTTGTATATATTTAAGAAATATTTTCATTTATATACTGTATATAGATTTATATATATATTTATATAATATATAAATATTTTATATATAATTCTTTTTTTCTTAAATATACATGTATGTGTGTATTTTTATATATACATAATAATTTTACACAGTGCACCAACATATATTATGTAAACACAAACTTTTATTTTGGATGTGATTAATCCGTTTGATCAGCTACCTATATATTTATATATATATATATATATATATATATATATATATATATATATATATATATATATTTTTTTTTTTTTTTTTTTTGGTAAGCAGACTTTCAAAAATATTTTGAGTAGTCGAGTAGGCCTATAATACATTGTTGATAAATGCCAAAATATATATTGTTGTAGGTTTGTTTTGGAGTATGAAATTAACTTTTGATGTCACACCTCATGTTTTAAACTGGAACTGATGATATAAATCTGAAATTTATTTTTGTTTGGAATCTGTAAAATGACATTGACATGAGAAGCGAAGAGAACAAGCATTTTCCCATGATGCTTTAAATCTAACAGCTGGATCTTTCAGTTTCATCTGTGGCATGTTGTGTTTTCCCACAACCCTTGTGCATGTGCACTGTTTCGGCCATAAAAGCCTGATCCAAAGCTATAAGAGTGAGGGAAGTTTTGCTGTAGGTTTATGTCACCATGCAGACCCAGCTGGGGCAGGAAATGATGTCATAGAGGGGCAGCTGAGAGCATTAGTGAGTGTGATGAGAATGGCACAGTGATGTAAGAAGTGGGCGGCCACACACATCTTTCTGGAACGCCGCCTGTTCCCAATGAGCTCCCATGGCCCGAATCATAGGCATGTTATTGAGCATTCTTGTGTGTGTGTGTGTGTGTGTGTGGTAATAATTATTAGTGCTAAATCAAGAATCATTGTAATTATTTCTCATAATTAGCAAGTTTGTGCTACAGACATGAATGATGCATTTTGCATGTATAATTCTATGCACAACTGTTTTGGGTCAGTAAGTAATGTATTATTTTATCATCATACAATCGTGAAAATAGAATGCATCACAGTTTCCTAAAAAAACTCTTGTGTGAGTCATTCACACAAACATTAAACACCAACATGGAACTAAAAAAATGCAATAAACATTAATTCTAAATGTATCATAAACCCTAATACACATAACTGATTAGAAAAAAGAAGAAAACTATGAGGAACCATAGTTATTTCAACAAAAATACATCAAATGTGAAGTGTCACACTGGGAATTGTGGGAATGTCAATTTAGGGTTTATCACTATAAATTATGCAATGAGTTGTTCTCACTTTCAAAAACTGTAAATTTAATGGTATTTTACAGTGAAATTACATTAAATGTACCATGAGATCTATCACAGTTGTTTACCATAGTGTGGAAACTCTGTTAACCAATTAACAGTTTTGCACTGTAGCATTTTACTGTAGGTCTTTTACCGTTATAATCATCATCATATTTAACAGAGAATGATTTCTGAAGGATCATGTGACACTGAAGACTGGAGTAATGATGCAGCTTTGTTCACAGAAATAAATTACATTTTAAAATATATCAACATGGAAAACAGTTCTTTTAAATTGTAGTACTATTTAGCAATATTGCAGTTTTTACTGTATTTTTGATCAAATAATTACAGCCTTGGTGAGCAGAAGAGATTTCTTTTAAAAACATTAAACCTTAAATCTATAATCTTACCAACCAAATCATTAAATCTTACCAACCCTAAACTTTAGATCAATAGACTACATGATACAAAGTTTCCCCCAAAAAAATGAAAGTTGTGGAGGGAATTGGGTCAAATATGGACAAACCCAAATGTTGGGTTAAAAATATAATAAAAAAATGTACAGTTGGAAGTGAAAGTTGAAGTTGGGTTAAAAAAAAATGTTATTACATTTTTGACCCAACATTTGGGGTTGTCCATATTTGACCCAAATTTGGGTTAAAATAACCCAGCATTATTTAGAGTGCAATAGAGGCTAGAGGCCAATCAGCATCTAGAAGCAGCCAAACACCTCCACATTTAATTCAGAAAATGAAGATCTATTGGTTCAGCAATCCTAAAAATGGCTAAACACTCATTAATTAAAGGAAATGACTGAATTCCAAGATGTTGGACTCCCTCTTTAGTGGGATAAAGGCAGAGAGAGACGGAGAGCTCTTGCTGTGGGATTGAAAGGGGCCGGTGTTTTGATATGGGCTGGTCGAGGGGTCCGTTCTGCGGGGGGACGGGGGCCTCTGTCTGGGAGAATCACTACGGCACCGTTATGGAGCTTAAGTCTCGATCCACTCTAATAAAAAAGACTCAAACCAAACAGGCCCTAAATTGGCGTGGTCCTGGGAGCTACCTGCAGGCCTTCAGCGGTGCTTATTTAATAAGAGGCGCTGCCGAGGGCGGGACCACTGGGGAGGGGCGTTCTGTCCCGGATTGATATAAAGGTCCATCACATTAGATCAAAGATTATACGGAAAGTAATTTTGGCATTAAACTCAGACTTAAATGATTGTTTCACTTTTAAAAAAACTTTTGCTGATAATTTACTCACCCCCATGTCATCAAGGTGAACTAATATTTTTCCGAGTCATTTTGTTCGTTGAATGAACCAAATGACTCGGAAAAAGATTCGATTCGTTTTAATGAACGAGTTCAAACAGGAGAGTCACGAATCACAGAACAGAGCAAAGCGAGCATTTGTGCTTATAAAACTTAAACTTTTTAATTTATTTTTTAAATGAGCGATCGTTTCACTAGATAAGACCCTTATTCATCGTCTGGTGTCAGTTTTAAAGCCCTTTAAAGCTGCACTGAAACTCTCATTTGGACCTTGAACCATTTGGACCCCATTGAAGTCCATTATATGGAGAAAAATCCTGGAATGTTTTCATCAAAAACCTTAATTTCTTTTCAACTGAAGAAAGAAAGACATGGACATCTAGGGTGACATGGGGGTGAGTAAATTATCAGCAAAAGTTTTTTTTTTTTTTTTAAGTAGACTACTCCTTTAACTCAAGGAGATGTGTGAAGTTGCAACTCGAACTTCCTGGATCAATATTCTTGAGCTAAACATTGTTAAAACACAAACGACACCTACTTACAATCACAGTAACATAGACAACAAGCAACAGTCCAATACTCCTCAAAACGAGCTTTATAATATACATTTCCCAACATTTTAATATAAATGCAAATATCTCAACAGGTTTTTGCAAGGGAACGCAAAAGATTTGGGGAAAAAATTCTCCCAACCTAAATTCTTTCCACCACAATGTCCCTTTAGGGCTCCGTAAAAATAAAGTTCAAACTCAGAAATTCTTGTTTCTCTGGCACATAAAGTCTACACTAATCCAAACACATTTTAGGGCCACTATATTCAGGAGTAGCTCAGTTTGTCTGTTTACCAGGTTTAATCTCCTCTGTTCATTCACCTCTCTGTGAACAGATAGACACACGGAAAGAAAGCGAGAAAGACTTGTGTTTTCCCACTATGTAAAACAGAATGAAAAGTAACATTTGTTTTGCCGCCTGTTGGATAATGCGCACAATCAAGGCCACAGAGGAGGCTAAATGCATTATACATCCGCGAGTGGCACCACGCACTTGGCCCGGATCCTGCCGCTGTTGTCACTTTAGGTTATATGAAGAGGAAAGTGCTTTAGCCAAAGACTGCAGCGCTTTCCCTCTCCTTTGCATATGAAGTGGAGGCAGGCTCTGAGAAGCCAAGCTTAAACTGCTACCCTACTGAGAGAGAGAGAGAGAGAGAGAGAGAGAGAGAGAGAGATGCTCTGAGCTCTTCTAGAACTCTGCTTTCACACACCAGGGTGTCAATAGACTTACAACACACAGATCATTGCGCAATACGTGTGACAAGTGTGTCTAACTGAGAAGTTTCATTATAGCGAGGCGTTAGGTGCTACGTGTCAATTTATTGAATATAATTGATTTATAGCCTACTATTTTATATTATTTTATTAGGCCTAACATTTATTTATTTTTTTATTCATGCTTTCACAGTATGATTTTCGTGTGGTTATGCTATGAATAGAAAGTTTCGTTTTTTTAAATTAAAATGGACTGTATTTGTTCGTTCTGCGTATTTTTATATTACAGAATCACATTGTTAGCTCAGCGTTAATATCAAATCACATTTTTAATTGTTGTCTTGAAGTGATTGATTATTGTTAGCACAATCTTAAAATGTTACTCATTTAATCTCTCAGATTAATGTGATACATTTAAACTTGACATTTCGTAATAGTGCCACCTGCAGGTCAAGCAATGAATCTCACCCTAATTAGTTTGTCTAATAATGAGTCATTGTTAATGTTACACTTGAAATTGGGATTTTGATTAGAGACTTATTAAATGAATATCTTAAAATTGCCTGATTTCCAAAATGTAGTTTAGTTTAGTATTTTAAACTAATATTCCTATAGTAAACCTATAGTTTTTCGACGCAAAGAGCTGTTAATCTTCATAAATGTCAAATCAAAACAGAGATCCATGCAAGTTTGTACAAATAAAAAAGCAAGTTTTCTTCAAGGCGAAAAATGTGAGTTTTATTCCATTTCTGAGCCAGTGAGTCCCACACAAACAATCTCTGACATGGATGTACCATTGATTTCACATCCCCCCGTCCAAACTTAAAGAGACGACGGGATTGTGTGTGAATCCTCAAACCTGTGTGCAACCCAGACTCTGTCAAGCTGACACCAGCTCCTCTCTCTGTAAACTGCCCAGATTATTCACTCAACAGGATCTTTCCCCTTTCATCCGCTGAACCGCGGGCCAATCCGTGTGCTGACAGCCCTGTGATAGTATACAGATGGAAATAAGGAGGAAGAGTGGCTCTGTTTGTTAAACACACCGCTGATAGATGCTTGGTATTCCTCGCTCCTTGACATAATTCACCTGACCAGCAAGTCAAGCGTATAAAAATCATATGACATGTAAAGAAAGCCTTTAGAAAGCACAGCACATGTCAAATACTCTCATCAAACTAGTGTTCGGGTTGGAATAAGTTGACATGTAGTTGTACAGTTACCGGACAATCAAAATAAAGTGTTACCAGAACTTTCTGATCTTTGAGGAGTCATGTTCCCCATATACATACTATGTTAATAACTTGGTACTGTAGTAATAACCCTGAACCTAACCTTAATCCATGTAGTTAGCTTATATTAACATGTACACTCTTAAGTGCGTACTGTAAAATAAAGTGCAACCCAATCTATTTCCAATAAATCACAATTTGTTTTGATTTTAACCCCACAATGCTTTTGAAAAAAGACTCTTTTGCTCACCAAGGCTGTATTTATTTGATCAAAACTACAGTTAAAATGGCAATATTTTGATCTATTATTACATTATAAACTACTAGCAGCTGTGGTTGCCAGAATCATGCCGTAAAAATATGGTGCGTTACTGTTTTTAAAATTAACAGCTAAATACCGCTTTGTCAGCTAGTATGCTGTTAAATTAGTTATATACTGTAGCTGACAAAAGGGTATTTAGCTGTTAATTTTTAAAACTGTAAAAAAAACAAAACAAAAAACACGGTAAACTTATGGCAGCTGTGGTTGCCAGCATCATACCGCAAAAATATGGCGTGTTACTGTTTTTATTTATTTATTAAAATGTAAAAAACCAAATGCTTCTTATTGCCTTTGTTATATATATGTTCCTATATTGCTCGAAATAAAATTAATTAATTCAATTTTAAAAACTGTAAATAACGGTAAACTACTGGCAGCTGTGTTTGCCAGCATCATACCGCAAAAATATGGCATGTTACTGTGTTTATTAATTTATTAAAATGTCAAAAATCAAATGCTTCTTATTGCCTTTGTTATATGTCACTATGTTGCTCTAAAATAAAATTAATTAATTCAATTTTAAAAACAGTAAAAAACGGTAAACTACTGGCAGCTGTGGATGCCAGCATCATACTCGTAAACTATGGTGTGTTACTGTTTTTAAAATTAACAGCTAAACACCGCTTTGTCAGCTACAGTATGCTGTTAAATTAGTTACATACTGTAGCTGACAAAATTGAGCCGTTTATTAAAAAAAAACAGTTACACACCATATTTTACTGTATAATGCTGGGGCCACAGATGCCAGTAGTTTACTGTGTTTTTACTCCAGTCTTTAGTGTCATTGCCTTCAGAAATCACTCTAATATGATGATTTGATGCTCAAGAAACATTAATGATTATTATCAAAGTAAGCCATGATATCTTTTTCTGGATTTTTTACTGAATTGAAAGTAGAACAGCATTTTTGAACCATTTAATGTATCCTTGATGAATACAATTATTAATTTCTTTTAAAAAAATCTTCAACTTTTGAATAGTAGTATTTTCTATGTAAATAAAAGAGGTCTGATATCTGTCCACTCTTTACCATATAGTTCCCTGCTTTCTGCCTTATCAGACCTTGTTTTTTCAGAATAAATGATGTCCTCCTCTTAAAACGGAGGGTGGAAGAGAGGCCGGTCGGAGCCTGATTCATGTCATACACACTAGCAGTCTATTATGCACGGAAAATTGATTTCTGAAAGCGTCAGGGCCGGTGTTGGATCTCTGATGGCGGTGTCTGAAATGTCACCTTACTGATGTTACAGTGCGGGAGATATTAAAGAGAGCGAGATTCAAAGACTTCCATTTGTTTCTGATCCACTCCCCACTGCGTGCTTGAGGAGGACACTGATCATCTGAGTTTATTTTTTTTAGTTCTGATGGTTGGGCTCTTATCTGCTCGAGACAGTGGAGCCGGCTTCTGTCACCGCATTGAACATTTCCAATCGAGGACTTGTATCGTCCATGTCTTTAAAGTGGAAATCCAAATATAGAGTAGTTCTTCTTTCTTCTTTTCTACTTTTTGAAGACATAATTAAGATACCAGCTATATTGTGTGTGCATATGTATGTGATCGAGGGAATATTTAATACCCCAGGCCTAAAGTGAAGTTTCAGCCCTGAAGCGGTAATTATAGACCTACAACCCAGTTAAAAGCAGTTGGATTAGAATTAGAGGATAATAGATGAGGATTTTAGAAACATACTGTTTAATTAAATGTTTATTGTGGTGAACGATATGGTGCAATATGAAAATCTGTGCAATTGCCCTTTTTACAATATTTTTCCAGAAATAAGGTTCCCATGGTGGTTTGAACTCGGAGGGAGGACTTAGGCTCTTTATATCAACAGAAGAGTTTGCTGCTTCGCCATAATGACAGCATAAATCATCGAAAATCTTATGAAGAGTGGCCTTTGAGTCAAAAAGGATACGAACCACTGATCTAAAAAGCTTTTTTTTGTTTTTGACTGTACATATAGACCTTAAATCACAGCAACGGTTATATTTTAAGATAAACAAGTGAAGGAAACTAGGTCTCTCCGCCATATAATCAGCTGTGAATGAACATGTAAATATAGCCACGTATTAACAGACTGATTTCTGTCCATGCTCTCGTAATCTCACTGCCATCAGATCAGCGTCGACTGAAGAAAGCGCCAACAGATTTTAGTCCGAAAGAAACGCTATGTTGAGGGCGAGCCGCTGATACACACCATATGTGTTTAAGTTGGGAGTTTTACAGCAAATTATATTAGTCTAAGCACAACATAAAGCAAGAGGAGCCAGCATGTTACATGGATGTAGACAGCTACCGTGTGATGGGCGTCTGTGTGTGGGAGGGTGATGTCATGATCTGTCACACACTTCGTTTCAGGACACAGCTGCTCGCCTCACCTGCCACATCCCGTGACACAGCTGTCTCCAACCCATCCAGAAGCATCTTGATTTTTGACCGTATGCCATTTTTATTGTTTAGAGAGTGGATTGGTGGCTGGAAATGATCAGGAAAACCAGACTCGAACCTGCATCACTCACATGAGCACCAAAGCATGACAGAACTCAAAGGAATTGTTAAAACGTTCCCTTCAGGTTGGAGTGTCTTTAAAATCTCAATCATTGTATTGCATTGCATTGTTTGTTTTGCCCCTACAATAAAACTGTAGACCCAAAGCAACTTTGACATCTGAAAAATATGCTAGTATATATTAGAAGAATTCATAAACATGCACATCTTGTGTTACAGTTTTCAAAATGCATGCATTTTTTCTTTTGTCAAATCAACTTAAATAATTTATGTAGTTCAGATAGCATAATATTTTAAGTTTCTGATCATTAAATCAATTTCCTTCATTGCATAAACAAAATTTTTCCATTCAATGAACTTAAAATTTTAAGGCAACCAGTTTACTTAATTTTTTTAAGTTAAACCAACAGTGCACATAACAGGAGGGTTAAATGTAATCGTACTGTATAATATTGGGCGATATGGGCCTGGTTTTAATAATAGGCCTTAGTTCAAGTAGGACATTGAAGTAGCAGTTTGTACCTTTAGAAACATTACTGTGCCTCTTGAGACAAAATAATGGTGTATTTTAAGGAGCCTGATCTCATTAAAAAAGTTCGTATTTATAGCACGAATGTCATTTCTCGTGCCATTTATCAGCGTTTTTGCGTGTATATTACGCGTTTTCGCATGCATATGATACGCACTTTTTGGCGTTTAATACGCACAAACCCCAGGGTTTTTTAGTGCATAGCATATACACGCAAAAAGCATTTTTGGCATATAAATGCCATGAGAAATTACATTTGTGGTATAGATGCGCATTTTCATGAGACTTGATTTTAAGATATGCTAATGTTACTTTTGAGTTAAAACAACTCAAACATGCATTTTAGTCTGCTTGGGACTATGCTTAAACCTTGTCTGTGAAACCGAGGGATAGCACCTGATATTTATATACATTTAATGCAGTCTGTTATACTGCTATACAAATTTCATTGAGTTACAGTACTTTACAAGCAATCAGAATTTCATCTTACTTTTTGGCCGTATAAATATCAGCATAAGCACCAAATTGCATATTTTTGCTCAGTTTGGTTCTCTGAATAAAACTGAGCTGTTTTCCTCCTCAAATATAAGTGTCATTCTTCCTCCTGTATCATATGAGCCACAAAAGTTAAATATGATATTCTAAACAATGTTTTAGAAGTGTGATCAATAGCAATGCACGTTTTAGCTTATTGATGTGGATAGAAATCCTCAGACAATTAAGTCTGAAGAATCTGCTGTATATTGAGATCTGAGTTTATCTGAGGTCTTTTCTCAAGGACGCCAAAGTGAACTTTCACTAGAGAAACGATTTAGACATTAAAGAGAAAGATCTCATTTGCATTTCCCTACAGCTGTCAATTTTTCAATAAAACTTTTTTTTTTTAATGAAGTGACAAATCGCAGAAACGTTCCTGGCGACGTATAGTGTACGTAGGTACTCTTGTGCAATTAGTGGCATGTTCTCCCTGTAGCTGTGGATTATCCCACTCACTATTGCCCCTAAAAATCAATAGAAAATCATTAAATCGGTGCTCAAGCAAAAGCCCTGGCATATTCCCCACCTCAAGCTGTCTGAACCGGAGGGCCACGTTTGCTGAAGATGAGCCGAGGATGGGCCCAGCTGGTGGGCACCCGCGTCAGCCGCTCCACACTCTAATAATCCCCATATTTGTTACACCCACCTCGGAGCGCTGGCCCCCATAGGACCCTGCTTCAGGTCTGCATGTCATCAGCGTGCTGTGTTTGAAGATAGGCCCTGTGTGTTATTATGAGCTAATGAAAGCAAAAGGAGAGTGGAACCTTCAAATCCCACCGGGAGTATTACAGTCTACAGGCCGCGCACGTATCTCCGCGCACTCATGGCCTGGAAACGGCACATGCATTTGAAATCATCATGTGTGTGTGTGTGTGTGTGTTTAGAAAGCCGTATTAACAGATATGCATGGGGTGTACCGACAACTGTGAGACTACGTTTTAATGCAATGCACTTTATCTGAGCTGACTTTAAAGAAAAATGGACTCAAAGCTCTTAAAGATAAATGGCAATGAATGTCACAACTTATAACCGGTGCATTTTTTAGACTGACAACATCTGGATTGTTCATTATGACTGCAAATGATAGATATGACGGAAAAGTTAGCAGTGTTTGTAAGTCAATCATCTCTTAAAAAAAATAAAAAATAAATAATCAATGACAACCTTTAAGAAGTAATGTTTAACATCTGTGCTTAAACAAGTTACATGCATGTTACCAAATCACATTTTATTGTCTGGTGTGTGCGGACCTCAACATCCTTAAATGAAAAGCCTATAGGATTAAAATAGTTTAATATTAAAGGGTTAGTTCACCAAAAATGGAAATTATGTCATTAATGACTCTCCCTCATGTTGTTTCAAGCCTGTTCATCTTCGGACACAGTTTAAGATATTTTAGATTTAGTCTGAGTGCTTTCTGTCCCTCTATTGAACGTGTGTACGGTATACTGTCCTTGTCCAGAAGGAAATAAAGACATCATCAAAGTAGTCATGTGACATCAGTGGGTTAGTTACAATGTTTTGAAGCATCAGAAACCCATGGTTGCATTGATTGTATATATATATATATATATATATATATATATATATATACACACACACACACTACCGGTCAAAAGTTTAAGGTCGGTAAGATTTTTTATGTTTTTAAAAGAAGTCTCTTCTGCTCACCAAGGCTGCAATTTTTTGATAAAAAATACACAAAAAACACAGTAATATTGTGAAATATTATGACAATTTAAAATGACTTTTTTATGTTAATATATATTAAAATGTAATTTATTCCTCTGAAAAAAGCTGAATTTTCAGCATCATTACTCCAGTCTTCAGTATCACATGATCCTTCACAAATCACTCTAATATGATGATTTTATGCTCCAAAAACATGTATGATTATTATCCATGTTGAAAACAGTTTTTTACATTTTTATTTCAGGATTCTTTGATGAATAGAAAGTTCAAAAGAACAGCTTTTATCTGAAATGGAAAGCTTTTGTTACATTAAACACTACCCTTTAAAAAGTTTGGGGTCAGTAAGAATTTGTATTTATTTTTGGGGAAATAAATAAGAAATCAATACTTCTATTCATCAAGGATGAGTTACATTGATCAAAAGTTACAGTAAAGACATTTATAATGTTAGAAAGATTCTAATTAAATAAATGCTGTTCTTTGAACTTTCTATTCATCAAAGAATCCTGCTGAAAGAGTAATGATGCTGAAAATGCAGCTTTTTTTCAGAGGAATAAATTACATTTTAATATATATTAACATAAAAAAGTCATTTTAAATTGTCATAATATTTCACAATATTACTGTGTTTTTTGTGTATTTTTTATCAAAAAATTGCAGCCTTGGTGAGCAGAAGAGACTTCTTTTAAAAACATAAAAAATCTTACCGACCTTAAACTTTTGACCGTATATATGTATGTGTGTATATATATATATATATATATAGTGCACTCATAAGTACATGAGTATTTACCTTTTCTTAGCATGTTTTTTTTTAAATCCCAACTAAGCACATATTTAAGCATATATGGACTATTCTGACCCAGGGCCATTACAATGTGCATGGATGCCCAAGCATTGGTTGCAACGAGTAATAATGTTCAGGAAAATGAGTGACCTGTAAATATGAACGTGTATGATATGCAATTGAAAAGTTGCATGCACTTTAGCAGCCATTAGAATCTGTTCTTTTCAAGCTAACATTGTGTGATGCAGATGTCACCCAGGTCCGTCTCCTATAGAAGCGCGCTCTTCTTGCGCATGGAATAAATAAATAAATAAAAAGGCAAAAAAGAAAGTGTTTATTTTCATGTTTACACCGTTTCATATTCACAGGGCTGGTAACAGGATTACCCAGTGACAAACAAGAATGTGTGGAATTCCCTGACTTCTTGCATCTGTTGGTTGCCTTCTTTAAAGGAAGAAAAATCCTCAGTATTAAAGAATCCCCAGTGGTAACATTCCAGAAGCCCCGAGGTTTGAGCGGGAACCTCTGCGCAGCGCTAGATAAAGCTGCAGTCTGCAGAGGGTCTGGCAGATAATGAAGCATGTTCCTTTAATTGCACTCCTGCGTTAGTCAGACGATCTCATCGCACGTATCAGACTGCTGGATCAGAAGAGCTGTGTTTACTGCCAAACCCTGTCGGAAGGCCCACACACTTGTTCTCATCAGCAGGGAATGTGTTTTGCGTTACTCCTCTTAAGCTGTGTGTTTGTTGGACATGACTTCTGAGAGTGCCATTTCGAGCTTCTCTGACTTCTTCCTGAAGCTCCACACACACACACACACACACACACGGTTAACTGGAAACAGACTGTATGTGGAAGTTTCAATCTGCTCACATTTCCTTTCTCTCATGACTGAAGCTCAACTGAGAAGTCGCGTCTTTGCGGCCGATGACATGCTTGTTTGAGTTGTAAATCAGAGAAGACTTGTTTAAACAGATTACTGGTATTACGTTAAACTCAAAGTCAACATTAAACTGGCTCTGTTTACTTTCGAAATGTGCGTTCTTGGACTTTACTGTAAAAAAATATTTTCAAAGATTTGTTATCACATTTTTTCTTTTGTCAAATCAACTTAAATAATTTATTTAGTTTAAATAACTTATCATTTTGAGTTTTCTGATTAGTCCATTAATTTTAAACATTTTATTAACTCACTTTTCCATTTTAATCAACTTAAAATTTTAAGGCAACCAGGTTACTTATTTTTTAAGTTAAACCAACAATATGTTTTTACTTTTCTGCTGACATCACCATGGCCTCTGTTTTTTTGGTGTTGTTCCAGCAATTTTATATTTATTTTGATTCTCTCTTTTTTCACTTGCTGACCAACACACACTCTTTTGTTTAGCATAAAATGAAGAGCAAAGTATGATTAAGTTGAATTGATATTTTAGATGATTGTATTTCATCCTTCCCCTGCTGCCACAGAGACTGATGGGAAGTGTAGTTTTGTTGCAAAAGCCTGTCATGTTATAAATAAAATCCCTCTGACATGACTTTGCAAACAGTGATATTTTGAAAACAAGAAAACACATTTTTGAATAGTTATTGAAACATAAACGTGCTCATAGTTCAGAATTTAGGGTCAGTTCAATTTTTGTATGTATTTAAAAGAAATCAGTTATTTTATCAAAAACACAGTAAAAACTAAAATATTGTACAACTTTCTATTTTAATATATTTCACAATTTTCAATTTTTTTCAATAATATTTTTAAGGTTAAAAAGAACAGCTTTTATTTAAAACAGAAAAATTTTGTAACATTATAATTGTCTTTACTTTTGATCATTTTAGCACGTCCTTGCTCACTGAAAAAAAAATGGAAAAGGATTTACTTGAAAAAGTTCAGGCAACTTTTTTCACTCAGAAAATGCTAGTAAATTTACAAAAATTTGCCATGTAAAAACCTGAACATATTTATCAGTAGCTTTAATTAGAAATCTTTAAGTTAAATTTACTTGGAATATGGAATTAAGTAAACTTTTCAGAAAATAAGTTATTTTAACTTGGCTAGTAAAAGGTTGATTAATATCGATTTAGTTGAAATTTCCTTTGCCTTTGCATTAAATTTCACTTAAACTATAATATTGAATTTTATTAGTCATTTATAGTATATGCTTCACTTAAAGTAATCTTTATTAAGTAATATTTCAGTAACATTACATCATGTCAGATGTTAAGCATCATGTGAATGCAAACACCTCAATACTTGGTAGACAATACACAATGGTGGTAACATTCGATGGGTCGTTTTTGTGTTTAAATGTGTAATTTTGAGCAAAAAATTTACTCGAAATGTCACAAAATGGCAAGTTACTAATACTGACAACAAAAATCAATGATAAAACAGTGAAAATACAGCTGGAAACCAGTGAAAAATTAACCTCATTAATTATTCAAGGTCCAGTGCATGATAGGAAGTTGGGAACCCCAGTGTCAGAAAAGTTGAGTAATTATTACTAATTTTATTGAGTTTTTTAATTCTTGCCTGAACTAAGTTTTTCATTTAAATAACATTGTTTTTTTTTTGTTTTTTTTTTGTATTTATTTACTTCACCAAAAAGTAAATTTTTACAGTGCTGAATAAAAGCATAACTCAGATTGTGTTGCTGGATGATAAACTGACCGGTATGACGAGCCATCATAACAGATGTCATTACATACAGCAGTCTTAACTGTAAAATCAGAGAGATTGAAAGTAGTCATGGACACTAAATTAAGACTGCTGTGGTTTTTCAGGGAGAACAATTAAACTCCAAAGCCAGCATAAGCACGCATAACTCTGTTTTACAAAGCGACAGCAAAAGCTGTGTTGAGTCCAAACTAAGGATGTTCTCTTTTGTCTTGAGAATGTGTCAGTGCACTCTGAACCAGCGTGAGCGGCTGCCAGCAGAGAGTATGTTGAGGATTGTGCACAGATGGTTCAGGCGCGGCTCCACACAACCAGTGTTTCAGAGCCTAATCCCTCAGTATACAGGGTCACCTGTTTTACAAACTACTTTAATTGCCATTTTGTATTTACAGCACAGGCACACTATACACTTCTTGGGTGAAGAGTTGGGAAATAATGAAATAAAGAGGTTTGCTGGGGGAAAATAAGCTAGTGCTACTATAGGGTGAGCTCAGTTGATCCCAGTTGCATTTGCTGGTAATCACCACTCCCTGCTGGATTTGCACACAGGCACGCAACGAACAGGCCTCTGCCAGGACCCTGCGCTGTGTGTGTCCTTCTGACTGATGCATTATATATCAGGGTCCAAATATGCCTTTTCTGTAACAGCTTGAGGCTTGGATGTGTTTTTAGGGTGCAGGATTTAGATCATTTTGCACTGGGTGGTGAAGCAGTCCAAACTTCATCTGCGTCTTAGTAAAATCAACACATTCATGATAAAACTCTTTTGAAATTATTGGAAATTTGCATCTGGTTTCAACATTTTTGTTGCTCATTGGTGACGATGACACTGAATGCACTTATAAATACAATGGTCTATAGCGGCCTCTAGTGGCTCAAAAGCTGTATTTCTCCAAACATACTTACAACAGAGATGTTTAATCATTTTAAAAGCATGCATAATGCAAGCACACAATGTTTACTTCTGTTATTTTACGTTTAAATAAATAAACAAATATTAAAGGGATGGTTTGCGGCACCCAAAGACTTTGTGGTATTTTTTTTCCCATATGGATGGTAGTAGTCGAATGGATGTCAGTAAAGTAAGCTATGGTTACCAACATTCTTCAAAGTATCTTTTTTTGTGTTCAGCAGAAGAAAACATTCATATAGGAACAACTTGAGGGTGAGTAAGCAATGACAAAGTTTAATTTTTGGGTGAACTATTCCTTAAACTCTTCATATGAAACACACTGTCCCCTGTCGTTTAAAAGGTAAGAGTATCCACCTCTATATTTTTTCCCATGAGATCCAAACATATATATAACACCACCTCCCCAAAGAATGAGGCACAAGGAACTGAAAATAAATCTATAGTGAACACAATGCATGTTAGAGTATATTTACGTTAATGGACCTACATTTTCATCCATCTCTATGGTGTCTTTTCTAATAAAACTGATTTTCACCCCTCAGCTACGGATACAGCCTGTAGTATTTTCTAATAATTACTGTTTTATTGTAAATAAAAATAAATAAAACTTTTTTAAATTTGTGATTTAATAAGAGTGATTCTATTTTGACAATAATACAAAGTACATGATTAAACGTAAGAATATAATAAATGAACGCGTATATTCAAGAAGAATATAATAGGACTTTTATTTTGCCTTGTCTTTCCCGACGAGTAACTAGACCCGGAAACACCTTTTATTATAAAGTGCCATACGTGAGTGGCGTTATATTGTACTGTAGACAGACTCAGGCCTCCAGACCCTCAGAAATGGCCGGTAAAAGAGCTCTGGTGATCCTGGCGAAGGGAGCGGAGGAGATGGAGACGGTGATCCCGGTGGATGTCATGCGCAGAGCGGGGGTCTGTAGGCTACAACACACATACACACACACACGTTATATTGAGTGCCACTGAATACATGTCTGAGCTTCCAGTAATATATTACGCATGCTCTTATTTATTTTTTTTTGCGGTGATCTGTGTAAAGTTAATGCAGTGATCAGGTGATTCTTGTGCATGGATGTTGTTCATGTGCAACTGTATATGGTCACACACACTGCTGCCAGACTCGGAGCTGTCACTGTGTAAATGCCAAAGTTTGCAGAGAGTCAACTGGACTGACTGTGACATTATTACATAATCAGATTTTATAAGTAGTTTTATAAGGGGAGAATGTGATACTTTATGCAAGAATGCGTTACATTACATTACAATTACAAGACTGGCAGTAAAGACATTTATTATGTTTGAAAAGATTTTTTTTAATGCTGTTCTTTTGAACCTTTTCAAGAATCCTGGAAAAAAACTTAGTAGTTTTCCACAAATATATTAAGCAGCACAACTGTTTTTAACATTAATAATAATCAGAAATGTTTATTGAGCAGCAAATCAGCACATTAAAGGAGTAGTTCACTTTAAAAGAAACGCATCGTCTGGTGTCGTTTAAAGCCCTTTGAAGCTGCACTGAAACTGTCATTTGGACCTTGAACCGTTTGGACCCCATTGAAGTCCATTATATGGAGAAAAATCCTGGAATGTTTTCATCAAAAACCTTCATTTCTTTTTGACTGAAGAAAGAAAGACATGGAAATCTTGGATGACATGGGGGTGAGTAAATTATCAGCAAACGTTTTTTAAAAGTGAACTACTCCTTTAAAGAGTGATATTCAGAAGGATCATGTGACACTGAAGACTGGAGTAATGATGCTGAAAATACAGTTTTTTTGTTTTCAAATTTAATTTTAAATATTTCGTGTTTGTGTGTGTGAAATTTGAATAATGATACATCCTGTAACAGTAAGTCCTTTAAACATGCATGTTATATAACAACATTTTATTAAAAAAAGTTTCACATTAGTTTCAAATGTAAAAATATGCTGATTAAGAAAAGCAAAAACATAAATCTCTTATTTTTTACATCATTGAATCTTAAAGTAATTTCACACTTAGTTTTGGCTTCAGTTTTCTGATTTTGTCTCTCTCAGATTGCTGTAACTGTGGCAGGTCTGGCGGGTAAAGAGCCAGTGCAATGCAGCCGTGAGGTCATGATCTGTCCCGACTCCAGTCTGGAGGACGCCCGCAAACAGGTTCGGCTTTAGCTTGGTCCCCATAAGTTCAAAGTCATCTAGAGATCATTATAAGTAGCTGCTGTTCTTCTGAATTCTGAATTTCAATTCTTCCGTGAGCTGATTTGTGCTGAATAAGGATGAAGATGAAGGTAAATGGAGTGTTGTCTCCATCTACTGGATAAATAATGCATTGCCAGCCAGTAAAACCAAACCATTGCCTACCGTTCAATTTAGATTGTTATGACTTCCTTAAAACATTATCAATCTTGATAATGAAAACACTTTTTTTCATGTCATTTTTCTGACAGGGTCCATATGATGTCGTGCTTCTGCCTGGAGGTTTGCTCAGAGCTCAGAACCTTTCTGAGGTACAAATATGTTTTAATTATGTGTATTTAACAGTTGAATGGATCCCATAGGAGAGTGTTACGCCATGCACATCCTGCAAACATTATGCCATGTCCCTCAAATAAATAGACAACATCTTTGAGTCATCTGATGAGTCGTATTGTGAAATGCAAACGCATTTCACAATAATGCATAATCGTGTAAATTTAAGAGGTAGTGTGACAGTGATTTCAGTAATGCATATTATATGTGTGTGTGTGTGTGTAGTCTCCTGCTGTGAAAGAGGTGTTGAAGGACCAGGAGGGCAGGAAGGGTCTGATCGCTGCAATCTGTGCAGGTAATCTTCATATCGTGACCTCTGTGCACACATTAACCGTTCCCTGAATTAACATCATTTATTTCAGTGCTGCTCCATTATGCTAAATGTCGGGAAGAGAAGTCGTATATTACCTTTTTCCTCCTGTACGAATTTCCCAGAGGGCCTTTGTCCCCGTTTGTACACCTGAACCGTCTGAATAGTTTCTGGAAGATTTCTGTGCCACATATCTATGTCAATATGATGCTCACACTCACAGCTCAGTGGATTATAATTATGACTGCCGATCTGTAAAACTAAAAATCTCAGATACAAATTATGAGGATAATGAGTTGGATTAATTGGCAGTGTTAAGCACGTCCATCTTCATTTGGTAGCGTATTGAATATCAGCTCTGCAGTTCAAGGGCTCGTGGAGGACGTGGTGAACGAGGGACAGAGAGCCCATGTGGCCGCAGAGAGCGCAGGAGAGTGGAAGGCGTCCCAGAAAACGGCAGATGTCCCTAAAGGGATCTGTGCGGAACAGAAAACGGCTTCTTTTAGTGCCGTGGAATACCTTTAAAACAGAGTCTATATTCGTGTATTCAGAAGGAATGATTACATTGTCGAGGTTAAATTAGCAGACACAATTTATCTGGTAATTACACTAATTTGAAATCTGCATCCAAGTTTTTTTAGATTCAGTCCATGTCTGTAACCTTTATATGCTATATGCAAATATACTCCTAACAGTTGACAAATTAAACTTTTATATTAAACACACACATACACACATAAACGCATATATATATATATATATATATATATATATATATATATATATATATATCAAAATTTCACAATTATTTTTATATGATTGGATCAAAAGATATTTTTTTTATTATGTTGCAATGCCATTATATGCCCAGTGTAATTTTAATATTGGTGATATACTATTTTGTTTTTTATGCATATTTTAAATTAGACTTTTTAAAAATATATTTTCTGTCTAAAATTTTAATTTAAAGGTTTAGTGATTTTTTGTCATTTAAACATTTTTTTATGTCTATTTATAAGTTTTATTTTATCTTTAGATGTATATTATATGTGTGTGTATATATATATATATATATATATATATATATATCTATCACCCAAAATAAAGTATATGTGGCTGCTCTGTGTATAATTTTTTTAAATATATATGAATACACACGCATGTATATTTAAGAAAAAATATTATTTATATATAAAATATTTATATTTATATATAATATAAATTATATAAAATCTATATACAGTATATGCATGAAATATTTCTTAAATATATAGAAGCATGTTTGTGTATATATATATATATATATATATATATATATATATATATATATATAAAAGAATTATACACAGTGCACCCAAATATTTTATGTAAACACAAACTTTTATTTTGGATGCGATTAGTCTACGTTTAATATATATATATATATATATATATATATATATATATATATATATCAATTGACAACTATATATTGCCTTGACACTTGAAGTGAAATAAGTTTATTTGTATTATTTTATTTCATTAATGTTAAGATAATAGTTGTTGTTTTATTTCAAGTAATGAAAAGTTTTTTTATGGTTTTGGTTTTAGTTTTAATTAACGATAATAACCCTGACGAAGCCCGGTCATGATATTTTGCAAGCAAGCTTGACTCTTCAAACACAGTCTGTAACATGTAGTGAGGCTTTGAGACTGTGATTGGGACATAAAGGTCTATTATACCTCCCTGTCTTTTATTTCCTTTTGTGGACTGAGCTTCTGACAAGCCAGACCTGTAACAGTAGATGCCAGGGTCAGGTCGATCAGCAGACGTCCTGCCAGAGAAAGTGTAATCACTAGACCGCACTGGGCATCTGCCAAAGTGCACAATCAATAGTTAAGAGCTCTCTTTTCATTAATGTTCAGATGAGCTTAGTGTGCACAGCCAGGCCTGTTATTTTTAGACCCTATTTTTGCTTCCTTCCGTTCAGCCTTCCAATGCGGATTGCAGAATCAGATGGAAATTGTATACATGATTTATTTTGGATAAATTTGGCAACTTTGCCTCTCCCACTGAACACTAAATCATGGCTTCAGACAGATTTTCAGACTTCAGAAACACCACAAGAAAAACAGGATAATTATTTTCTTCACCATTTGATACTTTTAAGAGAAAACAGAAGTGATAATCTAACTTTATATCATTTGTTTTACCTTTTGAAGGCCCGACGGCACTTTTGGCTCATGGTATTGCATATGGCAGCACAGTTACAACCCATCCGGGTGCCAAGGACAAGATGATGGCTGGAGGTAATGTCTTTATATATACCTAATGATTTTCTCATAATTGATGTTAGTGATGGAAACTTGCATACTTGAAGACATGGAAAAGATCACAAGCATAAACATCCAACAGAGGGTGCTGTTGGTGATCGCACAAATGACAAATTATAGGTAACAATGTGTGAACTTAATGTAGAATCTGCACTGTTCATCTGACTGGAAATGTATGGGCAAACTGTTTATTGCATTGTGAGATGCAATATCTATAAATGTTGTTGGTCATCCAGGATTTCTGTGCATACTTAATACAGTGCACATAATGTAAAAATAGTATCTCATGCTAACAAACAGCCAAAGTAGGCTATTTTGCAGCAGGAGAACAAAGTTTGTACATGTGGACTGTGGTGATATCTTTAGCCATATGAATTATTTTGTGTACTTCTTCTAGATCATTATAAATATTCAGAGGCTCGAGTTCAGAAGGATGGAAACGTGATCACCAGCAGAGGGCCAGGACCAGCTTTGAGTTTCGCCTTGGCTATAGTGGAGGAGCTCGTGGGTGCAGACGTCGCTGCCCAAGTCAAAGCCCCACTCATCCTGAAAGACTAATCATCAGACTGTGAGATCTGCACTGTTTCAAGTGGCTTTTACAATTGCAGTGCTCTGCTGATACGAAAGGAAGTTTAATTTAATTGGCTTAGATATTGATTATTTAATAAATCAACTTGCAGACTGGCCATAGGTTATCTAAATGGCAATAAAAGTAAAATAGCTTTTTGGAGCTTTTGGTCAGATCCTATTTTTTTTCCTTTGCACTTGTAAAGTTCTGTACCAGAATAAAAGTATAGTGCATTAAACTCATGAAGTTGTCTACATTTAACATAAACTGATGATTCACATCTTGAGTATTTGTACGCCACTATGTTTGTGTGTGTGTGTTTAACAAATTAATCAATATTTAATTTATTAGTTTGAGGATAATGCATTGATCAGGCCTGTATAATTATTGTTTTTTTTTATTAGAATGCAAGTTACAAACATACAAGCATCACAGTTCATATATATACAGCAAAAAATAAGTAAACATCAGAATAAAATTAATTGAAAAATAAATAAAAGAAAAGAATGAATCAAAATAATAATACATAGCTTAAATCGACAGACTTACAAACTTCATGATCTATAAAAGAGAAATATTTCTAATATCACTTTAACTTTTAAGTATAATTCAGTTGCTGACAGCTTTCTTATTTTCAACCCGTTCAGAGACTCAAAAGCCTGTATAATTATTATTATTTATTTTATACTTTATTCTGAACAAAACACAGGACAATAGGTACAGAGAACACTACAGATACTGTAACCTGTTCAACAAAATTAAATCAACAGTGTACAGACCAGAGGATAATAACAAATCAATTAATATAATTATAGAAGGGGAACAATAAAAAAAATATGCAGTTCCTTCAGGAGATGAAATGTTCTTGTAGCCTTCATGTTTTTCATGTTTTCTATTGTTTTGTAATATAATTTAAAGTCCAAATGAAATGCCTTAAAACAAGGTTGTGAATTAGACCATTTACATTTGTGAATATGGTATTTTCCAAGGATTTTTGACAAACCACAAAAATCTAAGTATAGCATGACATCAAAAATATTGATTCTGATGTTTACATTCAATTTTGTGATTATATATTCTTCCAAATCAGACCAAAATAGTTTTGTGTAGCTTGTATAATTATTGGTCGCTTGTAACATATTTCCAGTGACGTACTGCAAGTCCAACCAATCAACCGCCGCTGTCTTGTCGCGGTGCGTCTCAACCAGCCAATAGGAGCGTCCCTGCGCGAGTGTTTCTTTCGTAGCGCGTGGAGAGATGTGAAAGCGGCAAAAGAAAAGTCATTCGTTCCAGCTTGACCAACGTCTCTCTGACTGACCGAGCGCGCGACATCCCACAACAAGCGGTTTTAAAAGGTGGAAATCGATAAACGTCTTATTTAATAAACCCGTGTCTCTCTGCAAGGTAAGAATAAGATATTATATCCATGTTTAACATCTGTTATGCTAGAAAAATCACTGACTAAGAGACTTTTTTGATGCGGTAAATCGCTGAACATGTCATATAATGACGTTAAACTTCCGTTATCTTTGCATGTATATGAGGACTTGTAAGGATACGTGTTATAAAGTTCAGAAATGATAAACAACTAACGTTACTTTCTGTTGTATTTTACTATTTGTCATTTGTTTTGCTGGGTTATCGTCTCAAAAAGGTTTGATATTAAGATTAAACTGTTATTTCGTGATGAACAGCATCTGGAGCTGCTGGAGTCAACATCTACTTCCATATAATAATAATACTAAAAACATGCCCGATTTTTGTTTACCATTTTAAATGTGATTATTACTCTAAGTAGAAATAGGGTTTGCAGAATAATATCATTTCGCATCACCCTTTACTAGTACTATTTTTCATGGT
Organism: Hybognathus amarus; assembly: GCA_030378365.1. Classification (NCBI taxonomy): domain Eukaryota; kingdom Metazoa; phylum Chordata; class Actinopteri; order Cypriniformes; family Leuciscidae; genus Hybognathus; species Hybognathus amarus. The sequence continues at coordinate 62,183 of JAQIUQ010005253.1, forward strand.
TTCTCTATATAGTTTACTCTAAAACTTACTTCTGCGAACATGATAACGTTTATCTTTCAGCTTATTTAGTCGGTGAAATAATATTTCATTTAGTTTATTTTTAATGTTTGATGACATTGGCTAATACCAAGTTAGTGTAATTAAAATAACAAACACTGTTATGGTATTTTAGTGGAAATTCTGGTTATCATGGTGCTTTTGTTTTGTATGAGGGAACTGCCTAAGAAACATATGCCCGTATTCACCTTTTACATTACATTTATACATTTGCCAGCTTGTATACTGTACAAAGATTACATTCAAGGATGCATGCCTTCCCTATGAATCAAACCAATGACCTTGGTTTCTAACGCTACTGTTTTGAACTATAGGAATGCATTCAAGGATATTGAGGAGAGTTTTGCACATTTGCTGACGTGATTTGCCTGGATTTTTGACCTGACAGATTGACTTGAATTAATATGTCTGAAATGCACTCAAGAGGCGTTCACATGGACATAGATTTGCAGCAACCAAGCAGACATCAATCATTTTCAGTGAGAATTAAGAATTCACAACAAGGGTTCTGGAGACATTATTGACATGGGTGATGATGTGACAGTTATGCAAATGAGCAGCCGACATAATGTGTTGACTAGCAATGCTTGATGCAGTTGAATACTGCGGTGAAGTTGGAATGCCCACTAAAAGATTGCAAACGCTCACACAACAAGGAAGTCTTCTCTCTCATTGGTAATTGCTGGAACAAGATGCTCTGCATTTTGAAAATTTGCATGAAAAATGACTTTTCCTCAAGTTTCAGGATTCGGCCACATCCTGTCTGCAATAGTTGCTCACATACTGCTGGAAGCGGTCTTTTAAATTGAATACTGTATGTTCTGGTCATTTTGTTGTGGCAGTGTAGTGTACAAATGGTCTTTAGGTTACACAGGGTGAATGCATATAATTAGAATTGATTATTTAACCTTTTTTAAGTTGCTACTATATTTTCAGTATTCACTTTTTTAATAAACAACAATTATGTACATATGCATTCAGTCCAAACTATTTGGCAGGCAGAGAAATGCACTTGCTTTGTCAAATAAGTCTTCCCCTGTCTTCACACTTCAGCTTAGCTGCAGTTTTTTGAGACCGCCCTCAAGCCACATGTGAATGTGCTTTCTCAACTTGAGTGCAGGAACAGGAAGGTGAATTAAGAGGCAAGAGTTCTCCTCACAGGATGCATGAAGCGCATCTTTTTCTTTTTTTTTTCCGTGGGCCTCTGCTCAGTTACGCTGCAGCGCTGCAAACCAGTGTATAAATAGAAACCACTGTCTTCTCATCTTTTAACAAGCTGCATTTGGGACTAGAGTACTGCCAGGAGTCATCCAAACAAAAGAGTTACATTGCACACCAATGCAGCACAAAGAGTATTGCTGGTACAACAGTGAATTGATATAGACTCTTTCAGCAGTGACAACATAAACAAACGGTACTGCGCATGTGCATAAAACTGGCCCAAACTAACTTCCGGCAAACTGAGCAGACAATCCATAACAAGTAAATAACCATAGTAGCTGGTATTTCTTGCCAGTCAAAAGAAAATAAATGTTACCTGGCCAAACTGAAATGTGACACTACCAGACCCGTGTTACGAAACTGTGGCGAGACGGCGCGACGGGGGCTTGTTAGGTGAACATATCTCTCCTTATTAGCTTCTTACATGCTTGCTAACCTTTTAAGGCGGGTCTCCACGTGACAGCATGTTGGATGGATCTGTGTAGCGTTGTTATGATACAGTCTGCTCCTGCTGTCAATGTGTTTGTGAGAGAGAGAGAGAGAGAGAGAGAGAGGAGTGGGAGCGGGAGAGGGAGCGATGTGGAATATGCGGTCAACTCTGCAGTCAAATACAACTTTTCCCTTCTTCAATTGTAAAACCCGGAAATCAATATGTGGCGGTCTTCGCCATAATGTGGTGGGCTGCCACTCAATAAATGCATGGGAAACACTGTACCGGATACTCGAGTAAACCTAGCTATTTTAATACCGCGTTCTCTGCTTTTGTTAGGAAACCTTAACGTTTTTTTTTTCTGTTTATTGTTGTTAATTGCGTTTGCTCCAAGGTCAGGTTCGCATCCACAGCTCAACAACCTGTTCATCACCTTAACTTTCACTGCATTTGCAGTCAGATGCCGTATATGCAATAAACAGTATAAACGGCAACGGAAGTTAACTTTGGGCCAGCTCATCACCATGGCGAACGCGTCTTGATGAAAGCGTCTATAGGCTATAATAGCTTGCATGGTTGAGAGTTGCCCTTGAGGAAAGTACAATTTGGAGGCATTGTAATAATGTGAATTCATCTAGAAAAGATGGACAGTTAATTCCACTCTCTCCCTCAAAAGATATTTCTGGAATATTAGCATGTTTTGCGGCACATTTTCCTTGCTCGAGTAGCTGTACAGTACTGGCGGCTACGACTCTGGCAAAGAGTGGCGCTATTACCCAGACTGAGTCATTCATTGGTTCAGCGATGCAATTATCAGAGTCCATAATTGCACTTCCCTGATTGGATCTTCCCTCTTAACCATATCCGTTGGTTAGGACGAGGCCAGCACTTGACGTTCACTCAAAAATGGAAATTTTGTCATACTTCAACCCTTGTTGTTTCCAAACCGGTATGTCTTCAGCTGAACATAAAATAAGATATTTTGAATGTCTTATGTTGAATGTTAGAATGTTGGAAAACAGTTGATTTCCGTAATATCCCCCCATACTATGTGAGTAAATGATAGTACTTTCACTGTTGGGTGAACTATCACTTTAAGGCTTGTTTACACCAAGGACGAAAACTGTATCCAGTTTAAATAATCTTTCTAATTCTGTGTGAAACAACCAAACAACTATGACAAACAACTATGACATTAACAACACTTAGATTTAAATAAGGGTGAAACGGCCGTAATTCACAAGTTTTTCTGCACGTGTGCACGTGTGATACTGATGTTGTGCGACATTAGTAATGCGCGCCGAGTGCATTTGACTGGCATCACTGCCGCCGATCACGTGCATGACCAATTGTTCCGGTTTCTAAAATTCAGATTCTTTTTTAACATTTAAGAGGTCATGAACTGGCTTTTTAATTTTTTTTATATTGTTGTCTGAGGTCAACTTATGACGTTCGCTTGGTTTTTACATTAAAAACATCAAAATGAATAAGTAATAGGCTATTTTCTACCTAGTTTTGAGCCCAGCTCAAAAACGCTCTGTTTTTATGGGCGTCTCGCACTGAAGACTTGGAAGTAAACGCCCACTGCTGTGAGTGGATAACAGTTTTGCATATTATAATGAGTTTTACTCTCGACCCGGTTTGTCATCACGAGGTAGGCATCTATGTTATTTAGCTATGCGTGTAATGTGCGAATCAGTGGGCGGGGCTAAGCCCGGCCGTGTTGAAGTAGGCGTTGATCTTCCTCTGCGGGGTGGTGTTTTATCCTCTTTGATGTCATAGTTCCCCCACTTTGAAAAACGAGTCGTTTGCTGAGGCTGGTGTCAATAAAAGCTTTTATTGGACGTTTTCAGTTCTGAAACTTACAGGATATTCTTATAATATCCTCTTAGACCTCAATGAAAGGTTGATTTCTCAGTTCATCACCCCTTTAAAATTTGTATTGAATTATTTTTTTTATTTAGTTTAAGGGACATATACATTCTCTCACCTGTCCTTGTGATGCCCTTGATGTCCTTAGAGCTTTTCTAGAGTGATCCAGTGTTTTCTGAAATATTATGGATGGTTGATTGCTGTAATTTGTCATATTTTATCTCTGTGACATTTTCAATTGCAGGGGTTAATTAGAAACCTGTCAGATGGTACAATGATCATGATTATAATAGTTACTTTATCCTTGTGATTATGTAATTAGCTGTGCAAATGTAATTCCTACATTTCCATTTCTAGAGGGACTTAGCTTTTAAACACTATCCATAATGTGCAAAAATGACAGGTCGTTCCCAGCGTGGGCTATACTTTACTGTTGTATATTTTCAAGGTCAAGGTTGTGTTAAACATCTTTCTTAGAATAACAGCAGTTTTCTGAAAATGTGCTCACCTGCTTCATTCCTTTCTCAAAGTTTGCCTAGTAAAGCAAATGCAAGGGCTAGAAATCAATTAAAACTTTGCTGATACGTCCTCGTCATCATCATGGAAAGCGTGGTTCATGGATTCAAGCGCTTGTGGAAAGAAGGACAAAGTGGCGCGGCCGTGCTTTTCCGGTCCTCCAATCCCCCTGCCCTCCGTGTGACGGCAAACCCCACCTTAACTAACACATTTTCTGCGGGAAACTCTGTCAAATTATTGTTTTCCAGCTGAGAAATGGATGCAATCCTGCAGGAATTGAAAATACCTCATCATCAGAATGCCAGTGCACATCCCAATGGGAAGGCTGTGAATGTTCCTGTCTTTTCTAAGTGCTCTTTAATCCTAGAGTCAAGGAAAGAACAGTGTATGGTTAGGCCTGTCAGCGACAGCGTCAGTCACGTGAACGTTAAAATTTACGTTAACGTCATATTTTTGCGTCGACGCAAAGTTTGTTTTGGTTTAGCACATGGTTTTGCACCGTTCGCGGATGTACAGCTCGCCACACCAAAACATTACAGAATGCAGGACGAAACAGCAACTAATAAAAGCCCCAACAAAAGAAAAAATCACCCTACATCATCGAAGGTATGGGATTACTTCAAATTTAGTCCCAAAAGAAAAGGTGTCGTTATTTGCGCTCTTTGCCAAATGGAGTTGGCATACCACGCCAGCACAACAGCAATGTGGGAGCATCTGAAACGAAGGCACCCCATTGTCACTCGTGAAGGAGACAAAAACAAGTAAGTACTAACGTTGGTGAAATTAATTTCATGTTTGGGTAGTGTGTTGTGTAGCTTGAGCTCTGTACAATTCGGTGGTTCAGGCTCAACCATCTCAGCTCTCCGTGCAGTTTGTTCGTGCTAGTTAGTTAACGTTAGCTAGCTACTGGTGCATAGACAGCTGTATGTAGCTAACGTTAGTAATTATCTAATGTTGGCTTGAATTGTAGCAAGTTTACGGCTGCAGAACACCTGCTATCTATAGTAGCTAACATGAACGTTAGCTAACTTACTAACCTAGCACGAACAAACTGCACAGATCTAAGATGCCTTGGTTGGCCCAGCACCATCAAAGTGCACAGCTACTAGATCTAGCTGACGGTAGCAAGCAGATTGCACTAGCTTTTAACATTATCTGTCGAACGTTAGCTAACTCATCGACTTAAAGTTAGTTAGCCTTAACTCTGTGCTGTGGTGGTTTACAAGTTACATAAAGTTACATATCATTGACTAACGTTAGCCAGTTTTTAGTATCATGAGCTGTACATAAGCTGGTGCGCAGTGCATGAGTAGATGTTTTTATGAGTACTGAAAATATTAAAATGAGCACCATATCCAAGTGTGATAGGGCTCATTTGAGTACCAACAGAGACACAGCTGCTATGTTATCAGTTGACTAGCCTAACCATGATGATAAAAATGCATTTTTGGACATTAAATGTAGCCACGTTAGGATTCAAATAAACTTAGCATAGCACAGCATTGCATTGCAATGAGGTTAAGACTTGAATTAAATTGCCCCAACTGTCTAAGCTCTTGTTTTAATATGCATTGATTGCTTTTATGTTTTCCAGGACTAAGCAAAGAACCTTGCCATCCTTTCTTGGGAAAGAGACACAATGCACTTTACAGAAGGCAGCTGAACTGAGCAAAAGGATCTTGAGGGTAATTAATTATTAGCTCACTGTTGCTTGCTTTGAGCATCTTTTAGGATGGAATGGCTCTGTCCATTTTTTGTGTCCTATATTTATTAGCAAGGTTATGGGTGTTTCTTCAGTTAACTTGGCCTTTTTCTTTGTGTCCTTATTTGGATTTTCTCATAATTAATCTTCTTACTTACAACATCTGGTTCTATGAAAGGTACTATGTTTACGTTGTTATTAAGACCAATTTTCTTTATCTTAAAGGTGATCGTCAAAGACATGAGGACAATCTCTTGTTGAAGGTGAAGCCTTCATAGACATGATTCGAATATGCCTACCCAGGCTTCAAATGTCCCTCCAGGTGGTGGTTCACAAAGCAGTTGGAGAAGGCATATCAAAGTACTTCTGAAGAAAGACTTACAGAAGAGGTCATCAAAAATCTCACTCACCACCGATGCCTGGACAAGTATTGCCACAGAGGCATACCTTGGAGTGACCTGCCCTATGTATGGTGTCCATGTGCTATTATTTGAGAAATGTGTTGACATGCTCCGGGGCATTCATGTGTAAGCTTTGTTCTTGTCCCACCATGTAGTAATTGTAGCAATTTTTTGTGATATTCTAAGGCAAATGTATAAGTGATAGGATAATTTTCCTTTGTTTTAAATTTTGCTAAACAAAAGATTTAACTTATTTGAAAGGATTTATATTTCTTTCCTGATGTTGCTGAAGACAACCTCTTGAGCTGTTTTGCCTGTGGACCTATTAAAATGATGTTTGATGGATTTCTTTTAAGGAAACCTCATTGGTTTTTTTAATGTTATAAATTCTCCATCAAACACTGATGCATATATTCAGTTGAGAATTTTCTAGACTGCATCCCAATCCTGTTGATCTTTTTGCTTGTTTTACTGATGCATTGTATATATACACATAGCTTTGTGAATGTTTAATCGATTACTGTGGTCTTCAAGAATGCATTTATTCTTACACTCTTCTACGTAGCTAGCACTCATAGTGCTTAGGCTAAATTTTAAGGTGTTTCCTTTCCTTGTGGTCTCCAATCTGCAAAGATGTGAATAGAAAGAAGGCATAGAGATCTGCTGTAGTATGGATAAACTGGCCGTGCGCCAGGACCAGCGACACAGTAGTATGCAGTGCTAGAGTTGCTGGAGTCCCCAAGGCTCCGGGCAAGCGTCTCATAATAAAGCATGTGCTAATACAATCTGTGTGGAAAATGAGATGATGATTTATAGTGCAGAAACTGAAATAAAGGAAAGGCAGGACCACTGGATACAGCCTATTTTTATAAGGGATTATTAAAATAGGCTAGTAGTAATAGGGATGGATTAAAAAATGTCCCCTGGCTTCACAGACAAGGCGTGTTTAATCTGTTTTGAACAACGCAACTTGCTGTGAAAAAATCGAATTCTTAGATGCATTTCGATCTCTGACATGGCCGATTCTGAATCGAATCACAAATTTCAAAAATCGATTTTTTTTAAATGTTTAAAACCTTTTGCATTCAAACCCATTGCATTACCCCTGTAAATGTCCTAATTAAATGCGCGTTATTCGCCAGCGTTTTTCAACACATTTTTTCACACCCAAGCAATTTTCGGTGACGATGAGCCGAGTGAACATGCAAATTCATTCCCTGACATTAGACGGTGCCAATTTGTTCTGCAATACCACTCCATACACTTCTCTTTTCACTGTTGCATTCGTCATATTGTCTTTATGTTCTATCACCATCTAAACCAGCAGCTCTACATTTCATCTTGTCTTGCATCTTCCTCGTCTTATTTCTTCCTGGCTGTGTAGACCATCTATAGTGTAGATGGCGACGCTACATCTTCTTCTGCCATTGCATATGTGTGCTTGGCTAGATCGTTTTGTGTTTGAGCGCCCCAAGTTGTGTTTTACTGTAACTTCAGAAGCTCCAAACACGTGAGCAAAAGCACCAATCTCATTGGTTGGATGAGTTTTTGACACAGTGCGTCAAACTGTTGTTTCTAAAACATGAAGCAGTTCCAACTTTAAAACCAGAGGCAGCAGTTGTTGGGCCACAACCTGTAAGTAGGCTAAGACTTAATCATTTTAAATGTATTTGCATGTATAATTCCCGACGTAGCCTTGTGTTTTATTTATTTTTTTCAATTGCCAGTGCTGGCTTTGTAGGCTTTATGGGCTTTTAGTTAGGCTATTTTGTGTCTACGACAAACGCGTACAAGCGGACCTGAATTTTGTATAAGTACTAATGTTGTAAATGTATTTTCATGTATATATGCTTTATGACTTTATTTTCGATTTGATCAAGAATGACTTTATTTTCGATTTAAACTTGCCAACACTGTTTGTGTTTAACATTAGTAGCCAGTCAGTTGCTATCGTTGCCAGTCAGATGCTACTGTGTAAAACAAACGTGTATAAAGTTAAAAAATGTAGCAAATTATCATTCAGAAACGTTTATTAAGAGCCGTGTGTGGTGAGGTTCTGCTTGACTCGATTCATCGCGGCTTTCTCGGTCTGATTCTGCCTGAAACTGATACTGCAGTCTCCACATCATTATTTACGTGTATCTACCGTCTATGTTTTCCACCTTTGGGATGCCCGTTTCGCCGTAAAGGTAATGGGCGTTAACCTTCCAGACAACGTGAGCGACAGTTTAGCCAATCACAACACACCAGCCCAAACGAACCAATCTGAGCCCACTACGTGATTCTGAGGGAGTGTTTTCATAGACTCAGGAAGTTCAAGGGACAGAGGAGAGCGCGGCTTACAATAAAGGTGAAATTTATGAAAAATAAGACTTTTAAAAAAAGAAAAACCACAGACATGTTATATTGCACCCCATAAACACAATCATGCAAAGAAAAAAGCAGTAAACCCCCCCTTTAATTGACACCTAAAACGCCGTTTCTCCCAGTTCACACGACAACACAATAACCGGCGTTTTCAGAAATCTCCACTTTGGCCGTTTTTAGAAATAATCGCTTTTTTTTGTGATAAAAACTGGGTTTTCGTGTAAGCGAGAGGCCAATATCTGCGTTTTCCCTTCGCGTAACGGGGCCTTCGACTCAGCAAATATATCAAGACCAACATTATGGTGAAGAAATGAGTGTTTCTTTGGGCTTTACCTGCCCAAACACATTTAGCAGTGGGTTTTTATGAAGACATTTTAAACATGCTTGATTCTGCTTTCTTGTCCCTCTCTCTCTGTTCCTCCTTGCACCCGTTGTTCCTCCATATGGTTATGTTGCGCTGACAGTGCAGAGCGCCGTGTTCGAGTGATGTAAGAGGGAGGGACCCTGCGTTTAATGCATCTACTGCGTTCCACAGTCTCTATTCTCCGGCATTGTCTCGGGAGACTTGCTCACTCATACACACGCCTCTTTGGTCTCTCTCTCCTTCCCATCCGCCCCCTCTCACGCGCACACTCATGCACTCAGGCATATAGGCACACACATTGACAGGGTAGCGTGGAGGATAAACCCACTCACCATTCCCGTCTCATCTCCCCTCCCTCTCTCTCTCTCTCGCGCAGTCGTTCCTGACGCTCGGCGGAGGCAATCTGGCTGCACACACCCAACTCTTCTTCAGCCTCGCCGAGCAGGACACACTGCATCAGGCATCGCAGAGGTGGGTAGTCGAGCAACAAGACGAGCTCTCTCTTTCCTCTCCTTCTCATCCTGCTCCCACTTAAGCGTAGAGTGTGTGTGTGTGTACTGTGCGGCGAAAGGGAATCCTGTCTTTGCGTCTCCTTGTCTCGGCATCTGCTCGCTGCGTTGAGAGGCATAACCGTATTGCGCAGGGAGTTATTCTTCATGCCCGTTTCCCATTGTGCTCAATGATTAATGCATGCTATCTCTGCTTAAATTAGCATTTGGCATCATAACAATCAGAAATTGTGCCTTGAAAGGAGCGATATCTGTGAAATTCATTGAAGAATAAGCATTTGATGGCTGAATATGAGCATTATGCTCTCACCTGCTGCAGTGCCCATCTGTTGCCCTCAAATGCAGGCTTTACGCTACGCAGTCCGACATTGACAATACGTGTACTGTCACGGCTTCAATTATAGTAGGTGCTAGATAATGTGAAGATGTGTTATGGTTTCTCTGAGCTGTCATGATATTATGAGTACCGTCTGCTGGAGAGGAAGTGTCTTTTCCTGTTAGGTTGTGTGTGGACAGTGGGCCGATGCTGGTAAACGCTAGGAAGTCGCAGGAATTTGGTGCAGTAAGTTTTTAATGGCAGCCACAGCATTAACGGAAAAAGGTGCTAGGTCTTTTGTTTTGAAGGTTGGAGACTATTACTAAAAGACTATTTCTTTTGTATTGTGTTATTTTGACCATGTTTACAAGTCCTTTCTGGTTTAAAAGGACACCACTGATGTTTTTTTTAACTTTGCGGTGTTAAACTGGATCAGTGATTGGGCGGTATTATGCACAGATAGCTCATCATTTTCATAAGACGTATTATTTCCTTGGTAATATACTAAATAAATGATACTTATTGCAATTAATGCTTGTATTTTATTCCTGAGAGCTGCATGATTCTTGGTAAACTGAGAATCACGTTTTTTTTTCACGATTCTGAACACATAACTAAACAAAATAATGTAAACTATCATTGGTTCTGACATAATGTTAATTGCTGCAGTCTATTTAAAATGTTTAATCTGAATTATAAAAAAAAATTAAATAGGATTGATTGATTCATTGAGTCACTTGTTTCAAATGATTCAATGACTCACAAATACTTCTCTTGTTTCATTACTGGATCAATTTGCATTTTTTAACGAATCTCTTGAATGAATGATTCAATGTTTTAATCGTTATTTGAAGCACCAAGTTACTTTCAAAATGTGATTTGATCCATTTTGATTGGTACCATAGACATCAGTGTTTTTATTCAAACTATAAACTTATTCCAGTACTTCTGTGATTAATATGAACATTTGTAACTCTGAAATAACTATGCCGTGTGGTTGAAAAGACTGTTGGTCACAGCTGTTACACATGACATGATAACTGCTTTCTCTGGGTCGGCCCAGATGCAGATTTGAACGTGCCGGTTTAATAGACACTGGTGAATCGATGTTGTTTAATTATGTCGTGTGGGTGTTTGAATTGAAATCATGATCTTTTAATGATTAAACGCAGCTGTACTATGCAACATTGAAGTTTGTCTTTTGTAAAAATAAATACAAAGTCAAGAGAAATGGTCAAATAAATGATGACCAGTATAGTCAGATTCATGAATGAATTAATCGTGTGTCTTTCAAAATAAATAAAACACATTAATTTCAGTGTCTTTCTCTGTACTGCTTAATACTGATCTGCAGCATTGAGAATAATTGAAAAAAATTAATTAAATAAAGACCGCATAGGGACTTTTATGTGATCCAAAGAATCCTTGAGGATGACCGAATGAGATACCTAGTCAAGATAATTCGAGATAATGCAGCTGTTATTCAGCAGATTTGTCCTAATAGTTACCGAGAGTGTTTTTCAAGCAAGTGTGAGGGAAGCTCTGCATGTAGATTTAAGGATCTCCTCGGAGAGACGCCTTAACAGTTCTCTCTAACCATCCTGTGGTGCAAACGCAGATCTGCTGTCTTGCTGCATTACTCATGTTTGGGAGTTTCACCAGGGAGAAGGTGTGCGTTTGCAGATGTGGGTAACCTACGGCATTTATCACACCTGTCTTCATCGCAGGTGTGTGTGTGTGAGTTTCTTTTTTCATTTAGACCACCCAGTCATGTAATGTTGCCAAAGAATTTTTAAGTATGGACTACACAAAGTCCAAAATGGAACACTCGCCAAGTGCCAAATGTGAGTGAAACTTGGCCAGGGGACAGTAATGTTTTTTTTTGGAATTGCAAAACAGAACAAATTCTGTTTGTTGTGTTTCTGACTGAAGCAATAACAAATCGAAAGAAACCCAGGCTGCCTTAAAAACAGACTGATGCATGTCTTCAAAGTAATTTAGAATGCCAACGTTTTTATTGTAACATTTTGTGGAACCTTTCTGATAGTTTTCCTTTTGTCTGATAGTTTTCCCTTCTGATAGTTTTCCTTTTACAAACCCAATAAGCTAAGAAAATGTATAATTGCAATTATACATTTTCTTAGCTTATTGGTTTTGATGTAACCAGGCCCAAGTCCTTCAATATTTCCTGCCTGAACTTCCTGTTTAGTTAGAAGAGACTTCGAACACAAAAGGAAAACTATCAGAAAGGTTCCATAAATGTTACAATAAAGACGTTGGCATTCTAAATTACTTTGAAGTAATTTTATAACCATGGTTATAATTATAATTAAAAATGAATGATCACTTATTATTTCTAAATTTAAGTTTTTTTCTGACTTTTGTCCATTTTTTAATGATTTCACAACTGACACACAAAGATGTACTTGCTTTCATTTATTTCATTTATAAAAGTGCCGACATAATAACATTGGCTCAATTAAATACATGAAAGTTGTTGAGGCAGCACTTCCTGTTTTCCAAAGAAAGGTGTTTGTGGACTGACGGTTTGAAAATTGTGTATTTCTCAATTCCCTCTGCTTTTGTTTGGGTGAATTGAACTATGAGTTTTGCGTCAGGCCTGTTTAAGAGTGAGTGTGAGACAGAGCGATCTCTCCAGGGGTTCAGGATGCAGACCGTCCCTCCACCTGTTCCCTGGCTATATTAAGGACAGAAGTGCTTTAGTATCGGCTGATAAACAGGGTTCTTCTGCTTTAATGAATAGCAAATGGTTCGGCTGCATATTAGAGTTTGGGATCTTGTAAATTTTTCACTGACCTACATTTGCATGTTTATTTCCATCCTAACTAGCACGTTAATTATGTCCAGCCTCATTTGCCTAGAGCCACGTTTCAGCTGAAATCACAGTAGAGTAGGGCTGGACGATATGGCAAAATATATTATCATGATATTTTGCTCGATATCGATATTTGTTACCATATATAATTTAATAATGCTACCCGACTGAAAATGATGCCTGAAGAAACCACAAAGTTCAATAGTATTAGCATAAAAAAAGAATAACATAATTCAAACATTTAACTGTGCAAACATGGCTTGGTTGAGAATATATTTTGTTGTTCAATAATATTGATAAATAAGATTTTACTTTTAGTAAACATGCTTTATCTGCCTTTACAAAACAATGCAAGTTAGCTTGCCTTGTAACTTCTTATAAAATATAAAATCGTGTACTTAGAAAATCTGTTGCCTGACTGGCTGTTGTCCGTTTATTCTCTGCTTTGTAATAGGCTGTTGGGTCTATCCATATCGAGTAAATATGTCAAAGATTTATCATCGTAGTCTACATAAATCTTATTCGCGATGCCATATCGAGATCGTTTTATCAGCCCAGCCCTACAGTGGAGTTAACATTAATTTAAAAAAGGAAATGATAGCTTGTCTTATTACAGCCAAAGCTCGCAGATAGCTAACTTCAGTTGACTCGATTATTGTTTCTACATTGCCTAATTGCTGAAAAAGACTAAATATGCAAAAGAGCTGAATATACTAATTAGGTATGACTCCGTTCTCTCCTCATTATTGTTTAACTAGAGCACACCCGTTTGCCCTTTTCTTACTGTAGACAAACATTATGACCATATAGATTGCACTATTGAGGTCAAGCATTGCTGTCATTTTTTCCTGGCTAATCAGCACTGCATCATCGTTGCCAGTATATTGTGGGCCTCATTTCAATAATGTAAACTCTGGTAAACTCTAAATTGATTCTTTGTCATGAACAGATTTTTCTCAGATGGCCGAGTTGTCCCCTGACCTCCCTATTCTTGTGCCGTCAAGAATATTGTGAAACATTTTTCCTTGGGAATCAAGGTCATTTCATTGAAACGTTTTCTTGAAACTTATTAGCATGTTAAATGCATTATGAAAGTAAAATAGATGTTGCAACTCAATTGCAAAACAGTACTTCATGAAAAAAAGTCATAGTCATAGCCAGATGAGCAAAACAGAGTTTTAGAAAAAATTATGATGTTGATATTAGTTGTAGCATTTTCCATTTCATGTTTTGGATTAGGGTTATAAGTCATATGACAAATGATAAAAAGAGCACCTCTCTGACATTACTTTTTTTATTGTGAGGCATTAGGATTAAAGTTAATATTTTGAAACAGTGGGATTAAAACAGTTTTTAAAACGTTATAAATATCTTTTATAAATTACTGTAAAAACAGGTGGGCTAATCTGTAGTGTTACATGCAACCATGCATGTATGTTTGCTTTGAAAGAAATTTGCACTTTTTTATTTAGCAAGGACGCATTCAATTGACCAGATAGAAGCGATGATAAAGAATTACGTTGCTACAGAAAATTTGCAAATACTGTAATTTTTTTTTACTTTTTATTTTTTAAATAATCCTGACAAAAATACCACAGTGCCCACAAAAAATACTAATTTCAACTTTGATAATATCAGGATACAAGAATGATTTATGAAAGATCAGGTGACACTGAAGACTGAGAGTAATGCCTGCTGAAAATTCAGCTTTGCCAAAAATAAATGGCATTTATTGCAAGTATATTAAAGCTGGAGATCTATAGCCTTTTCTCACAGCACTTGATATAATTAAACTTGTCAATTTGATGGCGTTTTCCAGGAAGATTCAAACGACAATCACCAGTGACAGCAGATTCACCCGCTGTAAAATGCAAAAGACTTCGGAGTGGCTACAGAAAAAAAGAGACTGCAACCGGCCCATTTGAAAACAAGGATAAATATCCCAAAAAAGCTAAGGCCTGCAGCTTTAAGTAAATATTTAATATTGTTATATTTTACAATATTACAGTTTTTACTGTATTTTTTTATCAAACAACTTTGAATGGTGGTGTACAAGCATCACAGCATCATTGGATGTTCACCGTTTAGATACTTTAGATGCCTATCATATATAGAGCATATATCCTAATACTCAAATTATAAGGACAGACGTTAACGTTCATTGTCTGCAGCATCCATTAACGTGAATTCAGCTTCATGTTCTCCTTTCTAAAAGGCGTTTTTCACCTTATTTCTATAGTTTAGTAAATATACATTATTTTGCTGCCATGTGTATTTGCATTTGTCTTATATTCATCATATTTTTAATGAAGCTCTAGGCAGAGGTTTGCATCTGAATAAATGCTGTCCTGTATCACTGTCAGTCAAAGATGAAAAGGTCACATTTGATTAGCCAGGTCTCTTTGGACAATCACATGTGTATGTGCTGCAGGGAGAGCCTGAGGCTGGGAGGGAATGAGGGAGGATGCAAAAGGAAGAGAAGGAGGTAGAGAAAGAGGTTAGGACACACACACACACACACACACACACATAAGGACTGAGAACATTTTTGTTCAGAAGGGAGAACTGGATGGGCACAAGACAGGATGACTATTGCTGAGTAAAGCTGCTTCTCTGCTATGCAGTCGGTCTCTAACCAATCGCAGCTTTGCTGCGTGACCGAACTCCCCAATTGGATCAGCGTCTGTTTATGTTCTGTGTGTGTGTGTGTGTGTGTGTGTGTGTGTGTGTGTGTGTGTGCATTTGCTCCAGTATGTCCCGTTTAAGAGAGTGAGCAAGAAATGTATGTTATCAGCGATGCTGATGGTTTTGTTGTAGCAAATTATGATGATGCACTTTTACACGATCACGAACCCACACTGAAACACTGCAGTTTATTGACAGAACTATCATACTGGGATCAGTTTGTACAGAATGCTGATTCATGCTCGAGATTATGTGCCATGTGAGCGACCCTTTCAGATCTTTTAAATGACTTCATGCCAGGCTGATGTTTGGTCATTTTGATATTATCAGCATTAGCAAACAACTGTGCCATGCTTGGCTGATTAACAGTCTTTACTTAGCTATAAGTGTGAAAATTAAGAAAATATAAATTACATTTCTGCAGTTATGCATATCATGCACATTCATTAGAAAAATAATTTATATTTATGAAATTATAGGCTCTTTTTTATTGGCAATCAGACACCCTGCTGTAGATATTGATCATTGAAAAACACATATTTGTTGACCACTAGTGTACACTTTTGTTTTTTAAATGGCACAAATCATCATTACATTATTTTGCTGGGGCATTAGTATGCACACACACACACACCATGTAGAGTTGTACATTAGTTTGCTTCATCCCACACATCTGCACTTTGCCGATGTACAACTGTAGCTGACGCCCGTTCAAAGGCATGCACAATCACTCATAAGTGTCTCTGTACAAAACCCCAGCATGCACCGCAAACCTGAGCCACTTTAAAATCTTGTGTTAATTGCTGAACTGTATATTGCGTTTTTTTATGACTCCTTTAACCTAAAGTTCCTGTTCTGTGCTGCTTCGTATCTATACTTTACTTTAATGCATGTGCATTTCTTGTTGTTTTTCATTAAGCATATTGCAAGATTAAGTTGATTAAGTGTGAACATTAGCTCTTTTTTAAAAGAGCAGTGAGGAAACAAATGTCCTTCAGGCAAATGCATTGAAAACAGCACAGAACTGAGTCACATGTGTGGACATGTATGTAATTAGACAGATGGGTTGTGTTTTTGTTCATGTGTTTATGGATGTTATATATAGATGTTGGGAGGGTCCTTCAGGCAGAGTGGCCAACACATTGTGTCGCTCCGGTTAGGGTCGAGTGTAAATGATGTAACGTGTTCTCATGTGTATAGTAGGGGTTGCACGACTACTGATTTCTAGCCGATTTCTTATCAAAACTATACTTGCGTTACTCTACCACTCGTGGTTCATGCTACTGTAAATGAAAAGCCATTATGGACAATCCCATACAGAGCCCATTTTTATGCCCATTTTAAACCTACATGGGCTCCACATACAATTGTTGGCTGGGTAGGCTATATCTTACATTTACATTCATTTAGCTGACGCATTTATCCAAAGCGACTTACAATTGCTATATATGTCAGAGGTCGCACTGCCTCTGGAGAAACATATCAGTGTTATTTACTTAAAAATGCATTGCTTTTAAAGAATATTGAGCGATTGTCCAATGAATTTCTTATCTTTTTTGTTAAATTTATTGTTTAAATTAGTCTTTACTGCCCTTAAGGAAAGAGGCAGTTTTCATGTGCAGTCATATAAAGCACATTAATCAATGTGTCAGTGTGCTAACTTGGTGTTTAGCAAAATGTCTGGTGATATAAATAATGATTGCATTGTGAGATGCATCATTTTTTTTTATCTTTATCCATAATGAGGAGCTGGTTTGGTCTCTTTGTATGTCCCAGTGCCATGCATTTGTCTATTGCTCGCCAGCTGTGGGTAAAGCTGCCTCGCGTCTCTTCTACCTTCATCACTGTTTGAATGGCTGTGCCTACTCAGCTCTTTCCTCTTAATCTCTCTTCAACTGCAGTTTTCTTTGCTTTCCTCTCCTCCTTAGTGTGTGTGTGTGTGTGTGTGTGTGTGTGTGTGTGTGTGTGTGTGTGTGTGTGTGTGTGTGTGCGGGACAGCTGCTGCAGGCAGGCTTTTTCTGGGGGCGGGTTTTTCAGACTGCTTACAGCACTCAGCACGGCGTGCTGCATTTGCACCACGTTTCATTAGTAATTCTGGACCATTCTCTCAGCATTTCCCCCTCAGTTAGCAGCCACATTCATCAGAATGGTATTTCAGCTTCCTGAGGGGAAGATTCAGTCAGTTCCTGCTCACACAACAGCTACCAACTGGAACAACCATAAGAACACCAAAAAATGACCGGGCAATTCTGAATTATTTAGCAGCATTGCATTTTGAGAGATACTGACGTGTAATTGTAAAAACAGGCTTTAAAGGGATAGTCCACTTTTTTTGGAAAGTTTTTAGGTACGTTTTGGAAATAAATTACATTTTAATATATATATTAACATAAAAAAGTCATTTTAAATTGTCATAATATTTCACAATATGACTGTGTTTTTTGTGTATTTTTTATCAAAAAATTGCAGCCTTGGTGAGCAGAAGAAACTTCTTTTAAAAACATAAAAAATTTGTACCGATCTTGAAACGTTTACCGGTAGTGTGTATTTTTTCCTACTATGGAAGTCAATGGGACCAGAAACTGTCTGGTTACTGATATTCTTCCAAATATCCGAAATATTTAGACTTTCTGACTTTCTGCCCTAACTTTTTCCACGACCCCTTCACGTAAGGTTACCTAACATCACTACGCTTATCTGGCTTCACTCAATGTTTCTGTTTGTAAGTGCATTAAAGGTACAAAATGCAAGATTGTTTCGCCACCAGGGGTCGCTAACCTCTTACGATAACTAAGGCGTATATTAATTACGTATATTCGCATTAAGCGGAATTATGGATATTGTGGTCCAGCGGATGGATCTTTTATGGAATACATTGATGTTTTTAACATGACTGTAGTATGAAGCAGGGCTAGACTTAAGTTATACCAGCGCCACACGCAACGCAAGTCCTGCGGATATAAGGAATAAGGATATTTCATTCTACCGAACTACATGCTGAATTACTCACACAGGTCGCCAGTTTTGGGTCTGTAAATGTTTTAAGAATGTTTTTGAAATGCGTTTCTTATGCTCAGCTAGACTGCTTCTATTTGATTAAAATACAGTAATATTAAGAAATAATATTACAATTTTAAATAACATTTTGAATGCATTTTAAAATGTTATATATTTCTGTAATGGCAAATTAAAATATGTTTTTATATATTATTATTATATGGCAATGTAAAAATTGTTTAAAAATTTTTAAAACAATTTTCTTACTCAGATTTTCTGTGTGCATGTGTGTGTGTATATATATATATATATATATATATATATATATATATATATATATATACACACATCTCATCAACTAAAGTTTAATATCATTTTATGCATATACAGTTTATTGTGTGTAATGTTACATCATTAGTGTTTGTGTGCTCTTAGAGTAAAACCAATATTTTGACCATAAATGTGAATTTTAGATTGTTTGCCAATCTAGTTATAAATTAGGCTTTAAGTTGTGTCATGACTGCAACCACTGCTCCACTGTCCTTCTCATGCCTTTCTCCTCTCCAGACAGAAAGATATTGATCTCAGGGCTATTCTTTACCTTACCCAGCGCGCCACAGTGCACAGAGTTATTTTTATTCTTGCCCCGCCTCCTCAAATGCACACCTATGCAGAACATAATCCCCGCCTTCCCTTTGTATCAGTGATCCCCACATATCTGCATTTCCCTTCACCCTTCATGAAGCACCACAAAGCACATTGAATATCTGTGACCTTTCAGAGCGCTGCACGCTCAAGTAGACAATCAGCCTGACACAATACATCATTCAGGGCTGATTCAACCATCTCCTAGATTACCAACAAAGAAAGGCAGTCAACTTTGTGAAGTAGGCGTCACGGTGTAGCATAGATTCACCTTTGCAGCAGTGCTGTCAGCTCTATGGCTCTCTGCAAGGCCAGCGGGTTGAGCAACTGTGCCAAATGCAGGGGAGTAAAGCTGGCACAGCGTGAGTCTGTGTTTTTGGTGAGATGGAAATGAAACCGAGGGTGAGAGCCAGAGAGGGCTTCCCCAACCTGCCTGCCGCAATACTGAATAGAAAACATATTGTAGAGCTAAGCCGAGTAGAGTAGAGCAGTTACTGATCTATAACCAGCTCTCTGCCAGATGTGAGAGGCATTTGTAATCGAAGAACCTTTTTAATGTGAACATAATTGTGTAAATCAAGCAAGCAGTTTTTTTAACTCAATCATCTATTTATTAATTCATTTATAGTAATGGGAATTTAGGAATTTGGGTATTTTCCTTTAATTATTATGTTTGTGATTAAAAAGTAATTGTTTTTTTTTGTATCATGCATAATGTAGTTCTTTTTTTTACAGCTATATTTGTTTTTTGTAAATAAGCTATCATTTATTATACTGTCAGTTAGGGCTGGGTAATAAATATCAATTTTGATATTAAATCGATTTCTCATTTTTACGAACCAATATCGGTTCTTAAATCTCAAGAATCGATTAGTCATCCTGTTTCATTTGAATGAATGGAACATTGTATTGCGGCTGCGCGCATCCAAAAATCGCAATAATCTTTGTCCTTTGTTACTATTGATATGAAACAAAGTCTCAATTTTCAAATTACGTCCATTTTCTTTTGAAATTCAAAAACATAAATAATGTTAATAATGTTCTTCAATATTTAATGCATATTTGAATAAATCTGGCAAGTTTTTATGACAGTCACCATTTAAATGTTTATATTTCATATAATCTTCTTATTATAAAAATAAATAAAGTGTAATTTAAGTGTTTGTATAGCTAAAACAGTTAATTATTACCTTCATATTAGGCTAATGGAAGCCTAGTAGGCTACAACTAGACTCCCATAGTTTACAGCATTAGTTAAGAGATTTGATTTCCTTGAGAAAAATTCCCATTTATTGTAACTGATATCCAACATAATAAATATTGAAATCGAATCGAATTGCAAACCTGTGAATCGAAATTCGAATTCGAATTGTGAAATTTGTCTCAATACCCAGCCCTATGACAGTATATTTAGGCCTAAGTCTTTCAAATGTAACATAAAACATTAATAGTTTTATGATTACATACAAGTAATCATAAGCAGTCCAGTGAATATGTGAATATTAGACATATTCAAGCTTACAAAAAAATGCGTTTAAGTTTGATTTTTGAGCCTTTTGACCAATTTACTGGTTCTAAATTATTATTTGTTTGCATGTTGTATGACAAGCTTTATGCTTGTATGCAATCAGCAGGGAACAATGTTGTAGAACGATGTTGTTCGAAGTGTTGTTTAATGCCCAATTTTTCTCTGTAATCACAATCATTTATATTAGCGTTTACAGAAGAATGTAGATGGTCAACAACAAAAACGGTTGTGTTTATAACAAATGAAACTGGTTCGTCTTTACAAACCTTGCTCATTGGTAGATGCTAACTTGTTCACTCTGTCTCAAGATGAAAGTCAGAGCCAATTGTGAGGTCACCTCTGTCTCCAGCGTAGTCAGATAAGATAGACTGAGACCATAAAAAGGGCTATTTATGGATTAGGAGAGCTTTATACGGCATCGCCTTTAGGGACCAGTATCTGGACATCTGTTTGGAGGCTGGCCGTCACTGTCTGCTGCAGGATGAAATCAACATAGATTAGATGTTTGTGTCACACAGACCTTTCAGTGAAGTGATTCAAAGGCACTATGGGACTTGTCTTAAGTTGGAAATGGCATTGGCGATGGTTTATGTTCAAGGACGTAAAAATCCACTTTATTAAAGGCATGTTCTGTGTCAGTTAATGTAGAAGAATTTTGACTCGTCCTTTCTTTGTAAAAATCATGTTTACGGTAATGCATTGTAGAGAATTTCAAAGCTACGGTGGAAACAAATTTCTCTCGAAGGACAAATGAAATATCTATTTAGTGGTTTACTGAACAATTACTGAATAATTAAGTTTCTTGAGGATAGAAAATGTCTCTAATGCTGTAAAATTATATATAGGGAGCTGTTAGCTGTTACACATTATAATATTAAAGGTTGACAACAGAGCCGAAACCATTAGCCTAAATTCAGTTACCATTTATTTTTAGATAATAATCAACACTCAAATAACAAATTTTATGGAATTGTATGCACATATGGCAGTTTTTGCACTAACTTCTAAATTGAATTGTTTTTTACTCCAATTCGTTGTTGAAATAGAATCATTTACACACTGGCTGTAAATAATCATTAACTCACATTAAATAATGAAGACAATACTAACAGGTTAAGTAAAATATCATTCATATATAGGCTAATATAGTGTATATATTTAGCGAAAGAGTTCATTTCTCCAGCTGACGAACAAGGGAACTTACTAGGGTTGGGTATCATTTAAATTTCAACGATTCTGATTCCGATTTTAATTCCTTGTTTTCTGATTCTGGTTCTGAACGATTTTCGATTCCGATTCTTTTAAGAGGCAGGGTCAAAAAAGTTTAGCTAACCAATGGTCTTTCTGAAGGAAATACTTCTTCTGTCACAATACTCCTTTTGTCACAAATTTTGTATTTTGCCGATATTTCGTTATTTTTAGAAAAGTAAAGCCACACTTTGGACCGCCGACGTAAGCTACTCATGTTCAGACTGCGCGGTTATGCCAACACTTCCGGTAGACGCTTCTTCGTTGGTGTTGTTCAGCGGTTTCTTCTTCCGGTCGGCGGACTGTGAATATCGAAACTAGGAATCGAAATTTTTACTTTTGAACGATTCCGGGAAAAATGAAAAGTTAGTCCCGGTTTTCAATCGATATCTCTATACCCAACCCTATGACTTACTGAAAAGAACATTTTTGCATTGGTGCTTTTTTGGAGTCTGTAAAAAAATCAACAAACTGAAAAAATAAAACCAACGTTATTTTTTTTTAGGTAATGTAATCTTGTTAAAAATGATTTCATAAAATTGGTATAGAAAAAAAGTATCATTCAGGAACTGGTATCGAAGTCAAGGTATCGGTATACATTTTTTTAAGTGTGCTGCGTGTGATATGTATGCATGCACAAGTTTTTTTTTCTTTCTTTTTTTTCTCTGTAAACTTTTTTCTTTTTATAAACAGTTTGTCCCACTGTAGTGTCTGCATTATACCTGCATTACAGTGTTGGACATTTTCCCAGAGCCCTGCAGGGAAGTTATGTAGATGACACCAGTGCTCACTTTGTTTGGCACTTCTATGGTGACAACCGTCACACTGTTTTGCTCTAACTATTCGTTATTCTCCTAAATACGGAACGAGTCCCTTTGGTGATTGTGTCATCTACTGCTGGGACCACTTCTCCATCAAGGCAGGAGTTCTGCTGGTAGGGGTGGAGCGGTATTTGAACTGAACCGAAAAACGCGATACAGAACACACGATTTTCAATTGCGATACTCTCACGGTGTACCGAACAAGCCCCGCCCTCATCCAGCCCAGCTCATTGGACATTATGTCTTATTTGTACACAATCGAATCCAGTTGTGTAGCCTAACCAACATTAACACCAAATAGCAAGCTCCGTGTTTGTGTTTTCTTATGATAATAAGCAAAGTGTAATCTTTCGAATTCGGACTATTTGATCACAAACAATAATTGGGTGTAATTAATTGGGTGTAATCATTATATCTGAAAATAAATAGCAGTTTAATATAATACCTCTGTTGTTAATTGCATCCGATATTATAGTGTAACAAACGAGAGGGTTCTCTGTATAGTTTGCTGCATTATTATTATTTATTTTTTCTGTATCGGCTGAGAAATGTAATATCTGGTGGATATCTAATATAAATCTTAGTATCACATTGAAGGTGATCTATTTATAACATTATTTGCAACATGAGCACTTTGTGCTAATGAGGACTAACTCTTAGGGTCACCTTGTGCTTTCTCCACTGATGTGTGACCTCTCCATCTCTTTACTACACTGTGTACAGTGCCCGTTTCTCATGAGACATTTCCAGCTTAGCTTTGATGGAAAGAGTGGGCATGCAGCGTAAAATGAGTCTGGGAAATGGAAAGACCTTATTCCTGGTGTCAGAGCGCTGGTATGTGGAGATAGATAGGAGGAACTGTCACCTTGATAAGCAGTACAGAAGCACACAATAAATGTGTTCTCACCGTGTCCTTTTGCAGCACTCGTGTAAGACTAATACGTGCTGAAATATGAGATGGTCGTAAAAACTGTGTGTGTGTGTTAAATGCAAAGGTGTTCGTTAGAACCTCATGAGGGCCAATAAACTCCTCCAGTTTGGAAACAGTGCAGTTCGCCCTCCTACCTGCCTGGCCCTGTGCGGAGGAAGCTGTTCGACGCACTGATGCGGTCAGTGGAAACATGATGAATTATACAATTATTACAAGCTGTTTTACTGATGTCTTTCCACCGTTGAAACACTGAGCGATTACACGAGATATAATACGTTTCAGTAGGTTGTACTATCTTTCAACTTACCTTTAAGATGTTCATTCATGATTATTTGCAAGAGATGATCATGATCATGTCATCAAGAGTTATTGACGACACTATATATAACCAAAAGTATTTGCTGTTTATTATTATTTCAATAAACTAGGCTATAAGTTGACCATATCATTTATTCATTTAGCTGACGCTTTTATCCAAAGTAGAGCCCGATCCGATAAAGGATTTTGAAGGCTCGATACCGATACAAATATTTGTTGGTTTCAATATCCGATATTTCGATATATCGGCCGATATTTTTTTTTATTTCAGAAACGGGCAACAAAACATTAACAGATTTCCCTAACATTAGTTATTTGTAGTTATTTATGAGTTTTAACTAAAATATTATGATCATGCATTTTAAAAAGAAACTTTTCTTTTACTGTCACAACAGAACAGACTGATGATAGTGGCATTAGCTTTAGCTCTGTGGTTAGCTAGTCTACGATGAGCCATAATTTAGCAATGGATAACGTCATACTGCAAATTGTTAAAAATACATTTTCAATATAACAGGTCAAGGAGAGATGATACGTCTCATTGCTATAACTGTCACGCGCTATTAAAGAAATACTTCAGTCACATTGTCAAAAGTTAAAAGGACAGTCAGTCAACTACACTGTAACGTAACGTAATTATTACTAGATAAATCCGCTTCACTCTCGGCTTATTTAACAGCAGCAAAACTGGGCGTAATAGTCATAAATTTTGTCCTGCTTATTTGAGTTTAGAGAACTGATGGGGATGTTCTTTTAATTGTTATTCAAGCAACATATGTCAACAGGGACGATGTAGAGTGCCCTCTGGTGGACAAACTATAAAACTCCAACACTCATGACATGGTTCAAGCCTGTTTCGTCCGTTTTTATTTTATTTTTGAAATATTCACTTATCGGCCATTATAACTGCCGATACCTATAGTTTGGAAAATGCCTAATATTGGCCGATAATATCTGCTGATAAACCGGTCTGGCTCAACTTGCAATTGCTATAGGTATATGTCAGAGGTCGCACGCCTCTGGAGCAACTAGGGGTTAAGTGTCTTGCTCAGGGACACATTGGTGTCTCACAGTGGATTCAAACCCGGGTCTCTCACACCCAGTGTTGCCAGATGTACGATGATTATCGTATTTGTACGATCAATTTTGACCTCTGTACGATGTACGATCAATAATGAAAAAAATCCCATAATGTACGATAATTTCAGATTTTTGTGATCGGAGGTCATTGTAATCATAGTGCTTCTTTACTCATTGATCTAGCTGTTGATCTACGTCATGATTGTGAAGAGAAAAAAGGCGAGAGAGCACGGTGGAGAGGGAGAGCCTGTCTATGGGAGTGGGAGAGACCTTGCGTGTGTGCGTCTCCCCCGCCCCGTCATCAATCCAGGTCGGTGTGGGGGAAAGTAGCGCGACCATCATATGTATTTGAATGACAAAAATAAATGTCATATTGCGAGTCATTGACGCCTGCCGACCAGGAACGGTACATTGCAAAATGAACTGTCATAGGTTATGATTGTCCTTATTTAAGACTATTGTTATCTGGTTGAATCTCCAGGTAAGACATTGCGGTAGCTACCGGTAACATAAGCCTATAACTCAATCAACTTGCATATAAGTTACTATAAGTCCTTAAAACATTGTCACTTACCAACTGTAGGCTACGTAAGCTTCACTCCAAACTATTAGGCTAATCCTTTTGTAAAACGGTGATCAATAGTAACTTCGAAGTTGCCGAGGGATTTTGCTGACAGTTATCCGAATTCTCACAGACTGTATTGAGCTGATAACCTTCAGTTGATAACGCTAATGTGAAAGACATCTCTTATGAAAAACAACTATAGAAATCGTGTAGTATTTTCGGATAAAATACTAACGTTAATCCTATAGGAATAGTATTTTGGGACATAGCTAGAAGTATTGAGGTATACGTATTACAGAACATCATAGAAGTATTATACTCTATTATAGAATACTTATAGCCATAGGATTCCACCCCCCCCCCTTTTACTTGTGTACGATAATTTTATTCCAAATACGATAATTTTGAGCTTCTGGTATGAATACTTAGATATTTTCAATCTGGCAACACTGCTCACACCAAAGGCATGTGTCTTATCCACTGCACCATCACCACCCCTTGTGTAATTTCTACAGTGCATGTAAACGCCTCAATCGTTTCGAATAGAATTTTGCTCTGATAGGAAGTGGTGGTGTAGACCTGAAATAATCCGATCAACAGGAGAAGAATGAAGCATGTAAATGCTTGAATCTGACATTTCCTTAGTATAATTCACAAATACCTTGCGGACACGTGCAGTAAAATGATGCTTATGCTTTACTTCATATGAACGTGCATGTTTATTTATGCCTCATGTAGGGCTGGGCGATAAACGATAATTATCGCGATAGAATTTTTCTCGATAAAACGATATCAAGAGGTCGATAAATGTTCGATAATGTGTTATACGCCAAAAGCGGAACGAAACTCATTTGAACAGCGCGCGCCACACGGAGCATTTATCCGCTCGGCTCAAAGTCCAAGCTATGACGGCAGCGCACTGAGCGCAGCGCGAGCTCACGCGCACTCGCACTCTGATCGTCTCCCTCACGAGATCCAGTGAGAAGCGCTTGAGATCAGTGAAGAACACACAGTTTAAACCAGTTTAAGGCAGATGAAACACCGCTGACAAAAGGAGAAACACTGCGTGCAACGATGCAGTCAGAATCTGAATTGATACTGAATCAATTTAGCCTACCATGGATTTACTGTAAGGTTAGCCTAGTAGCTAACGTTAATATTAACTGCACCATGAAATGTGGGATATACATATTGAATTGTATAATATTATTAATGTAGACAATGTATTAAATGACTAATGGAATATAAGTACAGTATTTAATAATGTATTTAACTGTTAGGCTACTGTTTTTCATTCAAATACCACAGAAACCATAAAGTAATGCCATAATAGTGAGGTGCTAAGTTATAGGCTATACCTGGTTTTATCTGTGGTTATCATGATCTAAATGCATGATACTGGATGAACAATGGTTAATTTTAATACAACTCAAACAGTCAGAATATTACTTTTTACCAAATAAAAATGTGGTTGTTGCATAAAAAAAACAGATGTTACTGTGTACTGTCTTAAAACACAATTAACACTCTGTTTTATACAACTTTCACTTAGGAGCAAAAATCTGCCTTTAAACTTGAAAGAAATAAAGATTTAACATATATCGTGATAATTTTTTTTGGCCATGTCGCCCAGACCAAGCCTCATGTCTTATACTGGTTTTTGAAGGAGATTTACTAAACAGTTGACAAAAAAGCTCTTCTGACTAATGTCAGCTTTCTTTCTTTTTCTCTGTATTTCACTTCTCTCTTCTCGACCTTATGCAGCCTTAGTTCTCTTTTTGTCTCTGTCTTACAACTAACTCTTACTCTGTCTTGTTTTTTTGCGCACAGAAAGTATTCTCATCGCTTGATAAACTTAAGATTGAGCCGCTGTTGTCACTCTTTCTAAGCGGCCAGTTTCAATCCCTTTAGAAGCCTATGGAGGAGTGATCCTGCTCTCAGATTTAATCAAAAATATCTTGATTTGTGTTCTGAAGATGAACGAAAGTCTTACGGGGTTGAACAACATGAGGGAGAGTCATTACTGACAGAGTTTTCATTTTGGGGTGAACTATCCCTTTAACATACTAAACAAAACAACACTGTTTTACCTATTATGTTTTTCTTAGTTTTAAATGTGTAACTTTTAAGTAGGCCTACAATTGTTATATGAACAACCTAGTCAGTAATTGTACTGATTTAAGTATGCATAATACAGCATTTCTCTATCAAAATTACTGACTTGAAGTTCAGTTAGTGAGTCAGATGTTAATTCATTAATCACTTTAGTGGATTCAGTGACAAATTAGTTAATGATTCAAAATGATAACTTGGGAGTTTATGAATATTTTTGACCATTTTAAAAAAGAAAAATCATAATTTCCTACAAATCAATGTACATTGGTTCGAATCTTCATACAACCGCAATACTAAAAAGATGATTTATTTTTTATTTTTTTAGTGTGTGACACTATTATTTTTTTGTATTATTCATTAGCAGCACAAACAAATTTCTTTGTTACACTCTGTTTTGTTGTATTGGTCATGTTCTGCTCATCATTGTCATCATCATTTACCGTTGTGCAGAATCGCCCTCTAGTGGTGTAAATGCATTCTTACAGTGCATTTGCAGCAGTGCTTGTATATTAATGCGCTCTTTAGCTATTGCTGAAACTTTAATCTGCATTTGTGTTTCTCAGAGGTCCTGTGAGGTGAGAGACAGACGTGTCTGTTGACAGGAGAGAGTGACCCCTCGGCAGCCTGGCCACACCCCCAATCTCCCGTTCCCCATGTATCCCGAATCAACCACGGACTCTCCCGCCCGCCTCTCTCTCAGGCAGACAGGCTCCCCAGGCATGGTCTACAGGTGTGTATGCACTCTCTCACACACACATTCACACCTAAACAGCTGCCCTAAAGCCACAGAGGTGTTATTAACCTCAGATTGTGCTGTTGCATACTTCATTTATGTTTTCATTTATTTTTGGACTCCATCCTCGCTGCATAAACCATAAATTCAGGGTGTGAAAATTTGCATAAATGTGTTTGATGAATAACAGTTTATTAGCACTGATATTTTTAAACAAAAAGTCTTTTGTGAAATTATACTGCCGGTCAAAAGTTTGGGGTTTGCAGGAATAATAAAAAAAAGAGTTTTTTTAAAAGATGTGTCTTTGGCTCACCAAGGCTGCATTTATTTTTATTTAGTAAAAACAGTAAAATTACAACTGTTTTGTTTTAATATTTTAAAAATGTAATTTATTCCAGTGATCAGTAGTGTACTTTTCATGGCTTTAAAGCATGACCAAAGGCTTTCAGTGTTGGACTTGTGTTTTTAGTAAGCCTAATAAGTTTCCCGGGGTTAGATGGTATTATATAAACAAACTTTCTGCACTTCTTCAGGTTTATTTAAGTACATAAGTTGAAAGAGTTACACTTAGTTTTATTTAGGAGAGTGTGCAAGTCACCAGAGCCGCAGACTCTCTCAAAAATTCTGTGCCTGTGTAGGACGCTCTTGAGAAGCGTGATGCACATACAAATGAAATAGACTCTGCACGTCATGCATAAATGTTTGACCTAGCTCAAAGAGTCTTATAATGAGCCACACTGCAAAAGCACATATTGATTATAACAGGTTAAAGACATCAAGTTATCATGTGAACTATCAAGTTAATTCTTAAATTGCCACGGTATGGATTATCTTACGTCATCAGCCAAATTAGCTGCATTACAGTAATCATTTTTAGAACGATTTTCAAAATCTGCTTTATCCCTTCTGCAGGGTTTATGCAATTATGCGGTGTGTATATGCAATTAATTATGTTCATATTTAGGCTTTAGTTCTGATAACTGATCTTAATCAGAGCCCTGACTTCATTTCACCATTGCTGGAAACTTCCTGATGAAGAATTTGCTTTGATCATCTGTGATGGCCCGTGTTTTTCGTTCCCCTCAGGTTTTGAACTGCAGGTGGCGCTGCAAGTTTGTTTCCACCTCAAGTGTAATTTCAAGCATTCATAAAACTTTTAAAGTGTTTTCAGTGTCTGTTAACTGAAAATAATGCTTCTGACCAGACAAAATCCAAATTTGAGTGTTTGCAATAATCATTCATCTTTCCATTACAATTTTTAATTAATTCTTCTCAATAATTCTTAGATTTTTGATGAAACCTAAAAAATCGAGCACAATGTGTTTTATGCTTACAAACAATGTTTACATTTGCAAGGCATAAAACAGTTCTGTATGATTCGTGAACATGGTAGGCCTTATTTATAGCCGTTAATCCTGTAATTGTGGACAAATGTGGGCACAAAGGACTCAGGTGTGATCCTAATTTTTATTGATTATAAATGTCATATCACTGTCTTCGATAAAGTTTTGTCTATCCATTTATGGTGTTTGTTCTTATTTTGGGGTTATTTTTTAATTTATTTACTTCAAAAAGTACCATATTTTCTATGTAAATTATTCTTATTTTTATGTTTTATTTTTTAACTACATTAAAATATCATTCCAATAAGTTCTTAGAGCTAATCCCTAAAGATTAAGTGACTTTGCTGTCACCTGATGTCTTATTTTGGCTTATTTTACAATGCTCTAAATTACAGTTTTTCCCCATTCATTTCTATGGGTGCCTATTTTTTTTTCCACCCACTTAACATTGTAGAATTGAGTCAAGAAAAAATTGTGTGTGTTCAGAAGGCAAACTTAAGAAAAGTAGCCAAGTCTTGTACCGCTCAGATCAAGGGAATTATTTTTAAAAAATAAATCAAAACTATTTTGCCCACATTTGTCCAGAATACGGTCCAATTTTTACATATATATATTTTTTTTGGTAAAAATGTGTTAGCTTTAAGGCCATCTGTATACAAACATACTCTTAAACGAATAAAATCCCCTTTTAGAAAATAATGACTCACGTTTCACTATTAGACTATAAAGTCAAAAAAATGTTGTTTTAATTTAAGGAAAAAAATCAGTAATGGTTTTATGATCAATCTTTTAAATGTCAGGTTTTTGCTGAAAAAAAAATCGCATTTTGTTTTCATATTGTGTTGGTTTATATTTTTGATGTCTGGACTATTGTTCTTTCGTTCTAGAACTAAATTCTTCAAATTTCTCTATTTCTTTCTTTATATCAGTGTTGAATCTATTTCTCTGAGCTCATGTTATATGTCACTGCTAAAGCTGATACAGCACTTGTGTATATGTGCACGTGCATGTGTTTGTCTCACTGCTCTTTCCCTTTTGCCTGTAAGACTAAGCTTTCCTTTTCGGTCTTGCTCTCTCTCTCTCTCTCTCTCTCTCTCATGCTGCCCTCAGTGCGAGGTATGGGAGCCCAAAACGGCAGCTGCAGTTTTACAGGTACCTCTTTTGTTTGCTGATTAATTAGCCATGGCCATCTGATCCTGCATTCGTTTTCATCTGTTTTGGAAAGCACTTTCAAGTCATGAGTTCATTCTTAGTTTATCTGCTCCTGATACCGGTGAGATTATATCACGTGAAAGAAAAATATTCCTAGTACGCTTGATTACAATGTTATTTGCTTGTAATGTTTAACAGCGGATAAATAATAAATGTCAACACGTCGTGTAGAATTACAACGGGATGAAATCGAGACTAACTGGTGCTTAATATTGTTGTATACTTGTAAAAAGGGATAGTTTACATTCAGTGGGAACATCTAATCTCACTTGTAATCTGTGCGTGTGTTTGAGTTGTGTACTAGTCTACAGTACAGTGGTGTGTGTCAGAATAACGCTCACTTAGTAGTGTCCCAAACACAAAGCTCTTAGATTTAATTTCACTCCATGTAGAATTAAAACAGTGTTGCAGGTAAGTCATGGAGTTCAGGTTTCCTGGGCTGTGGAAGACTTCTGAAACTCAAAGCAAGACAAACATGAGCCCAGAGAAGCAGTGAATGTTCAGTAATCTCATATGAGGAATCAGATTTCATCCCACATTCACTCTTGGTTAGATATTTATGCCGTTGTGTGTTTTCTATTTAAACATATTCTATTTATTTCCTTTGCTTTACCAACACTTGTAGAGTGTGGTCATTTATTCTGTGCACTTATTTGGCAGATCAATTATTATTATTATAGGTTCAACTATATATATATATAACATGTTCTGTGAATATTGTCAGTGGCAACATCTTAAAGTTTGTTTTTTTCAGCAACTTTTATTTTTAGCAACAATAAAAAAATGAAAAAAAAAATGACCGCAATGAATATTTATAACTAGGATTTTAAAATTAATTTGTTTGCCAAAAAAAGAAAACTGGTTAAAGCAAATCATGTATTAGGTTTTTTGTTATAATAAAATAACATAGTCTGAAACCATTCATCTTTCCATTAAAACTATTAATTCATCCAATTTTAATGTTCTTCATAGTAATTCTTGCAATTTGGCAAAACCTAATGTTAACTAGCAAGAAACAATTATTGTAAAATCATTTTTTTTTTATAGTAAAAATCCTGTTTAATACAACAAAGAATACCAAATGATTACATTTGTAAGGCATTAGAGAACATGTTTTTTGGTGACGTATACGAAATCACCCAAAACACTGAGACTGTTCCTGGGCCATGTTTGTTGAGCCCTGAGCCAAAACTCATTGCATTTATTTGATGTGTATTATTAAAGAGTAACTAAACACTTAACCAACTTTGTTTTAGTTAATGATCTGTAAGAATGGATCTTAATTAAAACCAGTCATTGATTCAAGTATCTTTTTTGGACATTTGTGTATAAAGTGTTTTATTTGTACAATATATGGTGTAAAAACGTCTTAGTGCTGCCCTCTTCAGGTTGAACGGTGGCTACTGCTGTTGAATTTTCCTATTAGATGTTCTCGCACTTCGTGACGCACGCAGGTTTCAGCTCACCACGCTTGAGTACGAGCTGGCAGTATAAAAACCAGCTTGTTTCGTCAAAACCACTGTAGCGAGTCAGGAGTTGTAATTGCGAGTATTGAAAACGATCAGGAGTGTTTTAGCATCTATTTCATCCTCTCTATCTCCGCTGGGGTCTGCCCACTTTTTCAGCATTTTTCAAATATTGCCAGTGGGTGGAGTCAGGCTCTGACCAGGGGTTTATTTACCCTTTAAAGCTGCAGTCGCAGTTTTTCCTCTTTATCGCCATCTCTGTTTGAAATCTGCAATAGCAGTCATACGCGGACTTATCAACTTTACGCTGAGCTTGACCTCGAGTTGGACCACAGTGTTTGAGGAGAGTGTGTGTGTCAGTCGCCGCGCCGGTGTGGAAACTGGCATTCAGAATCACAGATTATTATTTTTGGGAGTATGACCAACATAATAATTTTCATCGGGAAATGTCATCTGAACAAGTAATAAACATGCACTTTGGTTCTGACATTGCTGACTAAATCTAAAAATCGCAAATCATATCACGCAAAACCGTGCAAATTATACTCCGTTTGAACCTTTTTGGTTCCTCCATCAAATTGACAAATTTAATTATATCAAGTGTTGAGAGAAAAAGCTATAAATCTCCACCTCCAACATCCTCACACGCAATATAGCCGAGACTTCCCCTTGATGTGTACAGATGTAACGTAATGATGCAAAGACATGCTTGAATCTCCGTGGAAATCCACCACTGGAGTTAAAAACATTATTACAAGCTTACCAAGATAGTTTTGAACACTGGCTGGTTATGTATTTGCTCAAATATGTATTTGGATAATTTTTAACCCAAAAAAAGCTACGGACTGCAGCTTTAAGATGTTCACACTAATTCACTAACTTAGTTTGCATGCTTCAAAACATAACTGTTCTAAAATAAGACATGGAGGTGCATGTATATATAACCGTCAAGTCTTTATGATGTCTAAAAAAGCTGTACCAACACAATAATGGAGTAGATTTTGCATATGCAACATCCTCCCTCCTGCTGAGCTCACCTGATAGCAAACGCTTTATGCAGTTGCTGCTTTTAGCCGTCAGATTGAACGCGTCGCTTTCCCCTCATCTGCAGTGCACTTTTCTTCCTGTTTTAGTGAGGGATCATATTTTTATGGGTTGAAAAAAGGAGTTGTTTTGCTGATGGGCTCTTAAAACCCCTGACTCTGTAGCTCTGAGGCTAATGAGCACTATATTGAATTTTGATTTCACAGCCTTTCACATTTTTGTCCTTTTAAGCTCAAAGTCTTTTAACGTCATATCACACACACATCAGCTTGACAGGAATTGATCACCACGTTTCAGGCCAACACACTCGATAGAGTGATGGGAAAGGAAGATTACCTCATTTTTTTGTAGGTTTTAGTTGTATGTTTTAATTGTGCTCTCCTGCAATTAACGCACACAGTACCGTATGAGGATATTATTGTGACTAGTTCTTTGAGAACTGAGATTGCGATGTGTTTTAACAGATTGTGTGAGTGTTTGCTCTGTGGGATTTACTGCAGTCCTCTCTGTAAATGGCACACCCCTCATTGCAGCACATAATGCAGTGACTTCAATGCAGTGTTTTGAGCTCTGAAAAATACCAATCTTCAATGTACACTAAACTACACATAAGCTACAGCATTTTTAAAGCAAGATAATGTTCATTTCTAAATATAATTCATTATTAGTTGATCATTTATACATCTTGAAATGTTCAAATACATTAAGATATGTCAAAATGAACTTGTTTTTTTGTGTTATTGCATTAACTATATGTTATGTTAACGTAGAACATTTCTATAAAGCCTTTAAAAAAACAAAACACTGCAATCTGAGCATAGCACTACCTCTCTGGAAACACACAGTCCACTTTAAAGTCCAAATCAATGCAAAGACAATACTGCATTTCTAATAAAACGCATACGTTTTACATATATATGCATATAACGTGGAAGACTCATTAAGTTAACGAGTTGATATATATTCTAGCTCTTTATGAGCATTGAATCTGGTGATTTCCGGTAAGGGGCTTCATTGATTTCCATGATGAATGTTTTAGCATTGGCTGTTGAACTTCTCTTTCACTTTCATATAGGCCATTAAACATGGATGTGCTAGTGTCGTTTCATGTGTAGGTTAACGTGTCGAAATGTGTGAACAGTGATGATTGTGGTTTATTTTGTAGAAAAATGCATTTGTGTCTGTTTTGTACTTAATGCACTTTAGTTGTCGGGAAATAGGGCTGAGGTCCAACTAATACTGGAGGTTATTGGATTGTGCTAAAGTGGAACTATCCGCAAGTGCACTTTAGGTACACTTTAAATATCTTGCATTTACAGTGATCAGACTATCTTTATTAATAGTGATATTAAAACACATTTTAGGCTTACCGTAATTTTAAGAAATATGCATTGTAAGTACTCCAAATAAAGTTCAATTTTAAGTGTTGACTGTAAGTCTTAAGCGATATGTCGATTATGTTAATGGGGTTGTAGTATACTTAAAGGGATAGTTCACTTTGAAATTAATTTTTGATATATTTGAGCTTACCTCAAGGGCATCCAAGATGTAGGTGTCTTTGTTTCCGCAGAATTTTCAATTTTGATATTTTTAGGTTCAAACCGTTCTTGTCTATCAGTCATATAATGGAGGTCTATGGTCACCACCTCAAAGAGCATGCACAAAGAAGTCCAAATTAAACATGATTTAATGACTCGTAAATGTAAGTACACATTGATGACCTAAGACATGAAACAAGCGGTTTGTGTGAGAAAACGAACAGTATTTATATCGTTTTACGTCTTGTAACCACAGCCACGTCCAAGAGGTCTGGGAGCGCGGGCGCTTTGTCTGTACAAGCGCCAGAAGTGATCTCTCGTGTGGTTGCGAAAAAATTCAATGTTGTCTGTTGATTTATCGAAATCGTCTTCCATTGCGATTTCCCGTATATTTAACCCTTTAAATAAACAGATTTTAAGTTCATTTTGGTATTTTCTTTTTTTTTTTCACTAGGGGAGATTTGGTATCTAGTCAGTGGAGAGCCATTTGGACATTCATGTTTGTATTATGTTTTTATTAATATTTATACCTGGCATATTTATTTTTGCTCAAATGTGCTGCTTTTTACACTGATACGGCTGCGTCTGTGTATTTCTGAAGATCCACAAGCTCACACAGGCATTATTAGTGCACTAAAATGCCTTTATCTATTATCATATGTGGAACAACAATCAAAAGCTTTTAGTGCGAAAGCTTCTGTGAATAATTTAGACCAGATATTATTTGCTGCTGTTAGCAGAAACAAATTGCTCCCCCCTTGAATGACATAAATGGATTTCCTTCATGGAGTCGGCTGGAGTTAAAGGCGGGATGGGGGTTGGAGGATGAGGGCGATGCTCTCTTCTTCACTAATTGGTTTAGATGATGGCATGTAAGACACACCCAGTTTGGGTGGACCGCTGAGATTGCTAGCAGCGGAGTTTAAAAGGGCAGATTGACATTCATAATTCTTGTTCATGAGCCGATCTCTCAAGACCCCGGGTAAGTTTTAGCGTTTATTCTGTCTCTGGTGCGACTGCCCACTTGTGTGTGTGTGTCGGTCTGTTTTAAGGTGTTATTCTGCATGATGTCCTGTATAATAACGGACTGCATGGGTGCAACCCTTTTAATTCTTTGACCCGTACCTTCTTTTGCATTATGCTTCAAATGGCTACAGCTGTTATTGAGCATCACATGTTGTACTTGCAATAACTGCACTACTAGATGTAGTCTCTTAGTTCAGAGGATGTTTTTTTAGTTTGCGTATGGAGGATCAGTACTCTGCAGTAGTTGTGTGGTTTTGCAGCACTGTACATCATTCAGTCAAGATTCATGGATCAATACAGGCTTATGATAAAGAGCCTTCTGCACAGTGTACTATGGACATGTTGGCAAGTTTTTGGTGGTGACAGAAAGACAAAACAGTATCTGGCGTATATATATATATATGAAGAGTTCAGATGCAAAAGCCTCTAAATGCCATTTGAAATTTTCTTCTAAAATGACCATTTTTATCAAGCTTGTATATTTGAGTTCAGTAATTTCACTTAAATGACAATTAATAGGTAATCTTCTTTGCCATTTAAGTGAAATTACTGAACTTAAATATACAAGCTTGATAAAAATGGTCATTTAGAGGCTTTTGCATCTGAACTCTTCATATACAGTATATATATATATATATATATATATATATATATATATATATATAATATATACTTTATATCAAATTATGCCATACGTTAATGCATTACAATTATTTATTTATTTATTTATTATGGTTGTGCATGTATTCATTTTTTTGTATTATATTACATTTTAGTCCAATTCAAGTTGTGTTCACACTGACAGCAATTAAATCTTTGGATTTTGCCAAGTGTCTGTACTTTTGACTGATAGCAGATATTACTACTTGACTGTAGTATCTATATTACAGTTGTTTTTCTTGCTATTATAATATTTAGTAATTTTGTTATGTGCTTTGTCACATTTAAATCAAATAAGAATATGATTTTTTTTTATTCATTTTAGTACCTAAACTTAATCTTATTTGATTTCAGTTAGTTGCCAAGGCAACATTTCTAATATTCAAAGTTTTTAATTTATATTTACATTTTATTTCACCTTTATTTCAATTAACAAAAAACTAGTTTTAATAGTTCTAGTTTTAGTTAACAGTCACAACACTTAAAGGGTTAGTTCACCCAAAAATTAAAATTATGTCATTATGTTAATGTCTCACCCTCATGTCGTTCCAAGCCCGTCAGACCCCGTTTATCATTTTAGATTTAGTCTGAGAGCTTTCTGTCCCTCCATTGTAAATGTGTGTATGGTATACTGTCCTTGTCCAGAAAGGAAATAAAGACATCATCTAAGTAGTCATGTGACATCAGTGGGTTAGTTACAATGTTTTGAAGCACAAAACACATTTTGGTCCAAAAATAACAAAAATTACGACTTTATTCAGCATTGTATTGTCTTCCGGTTCTGTTGTGGATCCGTGTTCAGTGCCGCTGCTGACGTGTGTGTGGTGTGTCCGTGTATTCAGGTTCTGGGCTAAAAATGCAATTCTTCCTCGTTGTGGAAATCCTTAGACATGTGTGTGAAGATTGTTTTGTACAGCGTGCATCTCCCTCAGACTGTAACCGAAGCTCAGCCGCACCACACACACGTCAGCCGCGCCACTGAACGCGGATCCACAACAGAACCGGAACACAATACAATGCTGAATAAAGTCGTAATTTGTGTTATTTTTGGACCAAAATGTATTTTTGATGCTTCAAAACATTGTAACTAACCCACTGATGTCACATGGACTCTTTTGATGATGTCTTTATTTCCTTTCTGGACAAGGGCAGTATACCAAACACACGTCTCAACGGAGGGACCGAAAGCTCTCAGACTAAATCTAAAATATCTTAAACTGTGTTCTGAAGATGAACGGAGGTCTGACAGGCTTGGGGCGACGTCATTAATGACATTTTAATTTTTGGGTGAACTACCCCTTTAATCAGGTGATCAATCACATGAGCTTCACTGTCTGTACTCCTATTGGTAGTTGCTGTATTCTGCATACCTCATAAGGCTGTAAATGTGTCTGTGTACCAAAAGACAACACTATAAGCTCAAAACCCTTTTTATTAACCACTTGAATTTAGATGGATCAACAGAATTTGCTGCTTTAAATGATTAATCTAATTTTGAAAATGTACTATATCAAAATAATTCAGAGCTGTTGCATCCTGGCAGTATAACCAGTTTTAAGTGAATCACTTTCCCTTGATACACATGAATACACATCCCTCCCAGACGACCTGCAACGCATGTCTGTACATCGCATGTGCAGTCTAGACTGATGGGTTTCTTGCATGTGCCAAATGTGTGTTTTGTTTGCCCTCTGGTGTTCCAGCACCTGCCTGAACCCACCTGAGTCTTGCTCCTGTGCCATCGTATTGGTCAGGAAAGAGGCGGGACCGCCTCTGATTACAAGACGCATGTCCACTGATAGCACAGACCTGTTTTGTTCCCTCCTCACCTGTGCTATTTAAGGCGATGCCTCAACCCAGCTCTCGGCTCAGTCTTGGTCCCAGTTTCCCAAGCCTGCTTGTGTTTGATACGTGTGTGTGCATGAGTGTGTGTAACTGGTGGCAGAATCAGACAGGTGCGAGAGCGTCTGTGAGAATGTGTGAGAGCGGGGTGGTAGGGGACGGGGTGTAATCATGTTTGCGGGTGGTGGGTATGCGGGGGGGGACCGTCGGGCGCCGGAATCCACTCTACCTTCCGAAAACCTGCAGATCCCCAACCGGCGGGGCGAGCGTGCGGAAGAGCAGTAGTTGCAGCAGCGGAGGCAAGATGTTGTCCATGTCCTACAGCGAGAGTATTCGGAGCGGAATAAGCCGCTACCACTCGGATCAAGGTCTGAACCAGCCGCCGAGGCAGACGGACCAGGCCGAACTCCAGCGGCTCAGGGAGCAAAGAGTCGCGGCCCAGATCAAGAACATGGAAGACTTCTTGAAGATGAACGGCCTGGCGCTGGAGGAGATGTGTGTCGTACCAGACGGGCATGAAGTACAGGTAAGAAAGAGCATTGCGGTCATTCGGACGGCGTAGTGCGTAATTGTTTTTGCTTTAGTTTCAGGAAGTTGCTCTGCTTGTGTCCGGTGGAAACTCGGTAAACTTTGCGGTTTATGGTTGCCTAGCAACGTCTGAACTTGGTGCGTATATTCACCAGCTTGGAACATATTTGTAATGCGTTACTGTTGTGGGGCTTTTGTTTCTATTAAAAGTTTTACATATAAAACAGAATATTTATATTTAGCTATTTTATTTTACCTTTTAGTTTTAGAAATTCTAGTATTTCATCAAACTTATTTTATTTCAGTTAGTTGCCAGGTATATTTGCAATTTTATGCTTCAATATGGCTCAGAACATATTTGTAATATATTCAGTTTTTTGTTTCTAATAAAGGTTCGGAGTTCTAATTTTTTCGTTGTAACACAACAACGTTGTAACTTGGTGCGGTATACGTGTGTGGTAACAGTATATTTGCAAGCTTGGAACATATTTGTAATGCATTACTGTTGTGGAGTTTTTGTTTCTATTAAAAGTTTTACATATAAAACAGAATATTTATATTTAGCTATTTTAGTTTAACTTTTAGTTTTAGAAATTCTAGTAT
The DNA here is from genome assembly GCA_030378365.1 of Hybognathus amarus. Lineage (NCBI taxonomy): Eukaryota > Metazoa > Chordata > Actinopteri > Cypriniformes > Leuciscidae > Hybognathus > Hybognathus amarus. The sequence continues at coordinate 101,702 of JAQIUQ010005253.1, forward strand.
TTCCTTTCAGTTAGTTGCCAGGTATATTTGCAATTTTCTGCTTCAAAATGGCTCAGAACATATTTGTAATATATTCAGTTTTTTGTTTCTAATAAAGGTTCGGAGTTCGAATTTATATAGTTTTTATATTACCAGTTACTGTGTAAATTTTGGACATACTGCCCAATACTAAAATATCCAAAGCAGAACTGTGACTTTGTGGTCATTCGGACAGCGCAGTGCGTTTTGAGCTAATTTTCTGATTGTTTTTGCTTTAGTTTCAGGAAGTTGCTCTGCTTGTGTCCGGTGGGAACACGGTAAACTGTAGGCGGTTTATCGTTGCCCGGCAACGCTGTAACTTGGTGCGGTATACGTGTGCGGTAACCGTATATTCGCAAGCTTGGAACATATTTGTAATGCATCACTGTTGTGGGGTTTTTGTTTCTAATAAAATTAGAGCTAATAAAATTTAGCTTATTTTAGTTTTAGTAATTCTAGTATTTCATCAAACTTATTTTATTTCCGTTAGTTGCCAGGTATATTTGCAATTTTATTTCTGCTTCAAAAGGGCTCGGGACATATTTGTAATATATTCCTGTTTTTTGTTTCTAATATAGGTTTTTGATTTCTAGCTGAATTTTTAGTTATAATAAAAATAAAAAATATTTTTTATATTACCAGTTACTGTGTCAATTTTGGACATCCTGCCCAATCCAAAGCAGAACTCTGCAGCACTGTGACTTTGGTGACTGTGGTCCATTTGCTCATCTCAATGCGAACAGCCATGGTTTATTTTCATCATCTAGGTCGCGGGCATATTTGCCCAACAATGAGGGAAGGGCATCTCAGACTCTGATGCGAGGTGGAGGGAAACGTGCCCAGAGAGAGCATCATCTCAGCACGTAAGATTGTCTTCCGTATTACGGGATTGATGGATTCTCAGCATCCGTGCTTCGGGTTAGGAAATTTATATGGATCTGTGTCAGCTCCCTGTTGCAGAAAAACTTTAGGGTTTTACTCGTGCAGAATCATTGACAAGTGATGCTGCAGTATCCCAGCATGCATCAGGTAAAAACAGTACTTTTGGCATGATATGTTGAGTTGTTGATGCAATGGATAGTGTTGTCATGTGCTGGTGTTTAGCTGTCTGGTGTTGTGTATCAGGGACAGCAGTCGGTCAGCGTGTCTATTGTGCTTTACTGTAACGCTCGCTCAGCCGACCGTTAACATCTGATCTGGTATCAGTTTTGAGAGACGGGCTCGCATTACAAGGCATATGTTGGTTCTGCCATCATATTAAAAACAATGGATCATAGAGCACACATGATGAAAATTAGTGCCTTTGATGAGAAACACAGCTATCTCTATGGCCAGTGTCTTTTTGGCTGAAATGCAGTGGCTTCAGGGCTGAAATTTTGGCACTTGATTGCTGATATTATGCATAACTTTAATTATTCCTGCAAGTTTCGCACTTAAAGGAGTAGTTCACTTTAAAAAAACTTTTGCTGATAATTTACTCACCCCCATGTCATCCAACATGTCCATGTCTTTCTTTCTTCAGTCGAAAAGAAATGAAGGTTTTTGATGAAAACATTCCAGGATTTTCTCCATATAATGGACTTCAATGGGGTCCAAACGGTTCAAGGTCCAAATGAGAGTTTCAGTGCAGCTTCAAAGGGCTTTAAACGACACCAGATGATGAATAAGGGTCTTATCTAGCGAAACGATCGGCCGTTTAAAAAATAAATTAAAACGTTTAAGTTTTATAAGCTCAAATGCTCGCCTTGCTCTGTTCTGTGATGTGCGTTCGTGACTCTCCTGTTCGAACTCATTCATCAAAATTAACAAATCTTTTTTTGAGTCATTATTTGAAGAGTCCTTGATAAGACCCTTATTCATCGTCTGGTGTCGTTTAAAGCCCTTTGAAGCTGCACTGAAACTCTCATTTGGACCTTGAACTGTTTGGACCCCATTGAAGTCCATTATATGGAGAAAAATCCTGGAATGTTTTCATCAAAAACCTTAATTTATTTTCGACTGAAGAAAGAAAGACATGGACATCTAGGATGACATGGGGGTGAGTAAATCATCAGCAAAAGTTTTTTTAAAAGTGAACTAATCCGTTAAAAGGCAGGAAATTGACGAATTTTTAGGCTGACGAACACAAAAAAACGCATTTGAAAATTTCGGACTCCGTGTGCAATGGCCTTTACTCCCGACAGGTTTTGGGAAAAGTTTAATTTATCAACTATTATCAATAGCCGGAAGCTGCCGAAAGCTTGGTCAGTTTTTATTTTCACTTTTTATAGTGAATAATCGAATGTGGATAGAGACGTCTTCACTACCATAAATCTCACACAAAGTTTGCACATTGCTTGTGTGATATCCACTGGCTCGCCTTCATGGCTAAAACTGAAGCATTTCCAATATTGTGACATGACATTTTTCATCTTTGTTCACAAAATAATGACCTATGATTCACATTTCACATGCATAATTTCCCTTGATAATAAAAGTTAGTATAATTAAGTGAATGAGTAAATAAACACTCACACACACACACCCCGAAGATAATATCATGTATCAGTGATCTCACACGCTGACGCAAGAGGATTTGACTATGTGACGCCCAACACTAGTGTCTGTATCGAATGACAGGTTTAGTCAGCATTTGCACTTGCTTAAATTCTTCTCTTGAAACCTTTTTGCGCTCTCAGAAACCCAAGATTTAGATTATTTCATCACTAACAGAGGGGAGTATCTTCCTTCATTCCTTAATCTCCAATATAAGCGGCACCCGGATCAGGAGGAAACATGCATTTCCGATCACTCTCATCATTAATTCAAGGATGGAGGGATAGATAGACACTGAAGCTGCGAAGAGAATGCCTCTCATGCCTTACTGTATGTCTCCTTAACCCAGACAATATGGTACTTGTGTAACATCAGTACTTACCAGGCTAACACGGGCAGATCTGTTATCAGTGTGCACAAGATTGGGCTTTGATTGCAGCACACTTAAGTTTGACAATAGGGTGAGGAGACCATGCATCCCAAATCTGCTTATATCACTCGCCTTAAAACAAAAGGCTGAATTTCCTTGGTAAGATTTTTTATGTTTTTAAAAGAAGTCTCTTCTGCTCACCAAGGCTGCAATTTTTTGATAAAAAATACACAAAAAACACAGTAATATTGTGAAATATTCTGACAATTTAAAATGTTTTTTTTTGTTAATATATATTAAAATGTCATTTCTTCCTGTGAAAAAAGCTGAATTTTCAGCATCATTACTCCAGTCTTCAGTGTCACATGATCCTTCTCAAATCACTCTAATATGATGATTTTATGCTCCAAAAACATGTATGATTATTATCCATGTTGAAAACAGTTTTTTACATTTTTATTTCAGGATTCTTTGATGAATAGAAAGTTCAAAAGAACAGCTTTTATCTGAAATGGAAAGCTTTTGTTACATTAAACACTACCCTTTAAAAAGTTTGGGGTCAGTAAGAATTTGTATTTTATTTTTGGGGGAAATAAATAAGAAATCAATACTTCTATTCATCAAGGATGAGTTACATTGATCAAAAGTTACAGTAAAGACATTTATAATGTTAGAAAAGATTCTAATTAAATAAATGCTGTTCTTTGAACTTTCTATTCATCAAAGAATCCTGAAATAAAAATGTAAAAAACTGCTGAAAATTCAGCTTTTTTTCAGGAGGAATAAATTACATTTGAATATATATTAACATAAAAAAGTCATTTTAAATTGTCATAATATTTCACAATATTACTGTGTTTTTTGTGTATTTTTTATCAAAAAATTGCAGCCTTGGTGAGCAGAAGAGACTTCTTTTAAAAACATAAAAAATCTTACTAATCTTAAACTTTTGACCGGTAGTGTATATGCTATTTATACGTATATATATATATATATATATATATATATATATATATATATATATATATATATATATATATATATATATATATATATATATATATATATATGCAAATATATATACGTGTATATATATATATAGTATATATATAGTATATATATATATATATATATATATATATATATATATATATATATATATATGCTAATATAATATATGCTTATACAATTTATGTAGTAGGCCTATTTCTTATTTATAGCGCTTGAAGTTTTTGGGGTTGGTCTGTTTCATTTGTGTCTGTTATATTGTAGTTTGTTTTCATATGCTTGTAATTAGTTTCTTTATTCTTTTTTATCACAGTTTACGCGTCTGTTGTTTTTTTTTTAATTAGTCTATTCGTTTTTTTGTGGTATTGGAAATGGTGACAAAAATTATGACATTTCAATGGTATAAACTATTTTAATATCATTAAAACCTTATTTAAAGCAAAAATAACTATATTTTGATATATATATCGATAATATTGCCCTACTTTGTGTGATCATCAAATCGCAATGGTTGTGCTGTAAATATATAGTGTAATGTGCTGCGTGTTTCAGTGTTGAGTACAGCACTGTGTTGTTTTTTTGTCCATAATATATTTCTTTAATCAACATAACACATATTTGAGTAATGGGGGAGATGGTGGGGGTATTCTTTCTTTTTTGCCAAGCTTAGTAATTGTATCTTTGTTGTGCCCTACATGTTGTGTTAGAGTTGAAGGTGTATAACCTAAATGTTTAAGGTGATACGTAGAACACACTCTCCTCTCCTTGACATGCATCCGCCTGGGCAGCACTCAGTGGAATTACGTTTGACCCACAAAAGCGATTTCCTTACACCTGCTAACAACCACCAACTATCAGCTCTTACATTTCAGTTTCCGTACCAGACATTGTGTGTTTACAGTGCTTGCACAAGTAATTTTATTGAATTTCCTCTTACTATTTAATCTCAAGTCTTCATCTAATTAAAAATATATATATATAATTTCATGCTTAGATGAGCAGTTTTGACTAGAATGTTGCATTACTAGAATAGCAATTATGCTATTGTAATAGTTGCATGCTGAATTGTAATTGGTCTTTTCTTTGTTGCATCTATTTTCACCTTTGCAATGGATAAATGGCATCATAGGACATTTAATTATGTAGCTTAGCTGAAACCTAAATGCTGTTATTTTGCTGTCTATTTGACATTTCAACATTGCAGTATCTACTTTGTGCAATTTAACACCATTCCTATGCACATATTGGCATTTTGGCACATATTGGCAATGCTTAATGGTTTCCCAGCCATTCACTTTTCCATTATAACCCTAAGTAATGACCTTGGCAGCACTGTAGTGATTGTTATTACCAGATTTGAACACTAGGTGGAGATCAAGTTCTGTGAATACATGATGTCAGAGAAAGATCAGCTTTCTCTCATCCATCAGTTCAAGACATTAATGGATGTTAGTGACGTCTGAAGGAGAGCAGGTCAAATTTCTCAGTGTGATGAATTAAAAACAACAAAACACAAAAAAATTAAATATTGACATTGTCTTTGAGAAATTAAAGAAATCAATCCATTAAATGGTCTTTAACATGCTTACCAGAACAGCTTGTAGTTTATCAACTGTGTGAGACGCTATGAATTCAAGAAAGTGTTTGTGATGTGTTGTGCATTTCTTCTGTCAGCCAGCAGGGGGTGGTGTGTGTGTGCACAGGACTAATGTATTGACTAAAATCAGGTTCGGGAACAGCTGTGTGAGGACACATGTTTGCAGATTTCTGTGTATATTAGTCAGAAATGATGTGTTTGCAGTCTGTGATGGTTATTAGTAGCTTTATTGATCATTATGCACTCAAGCTGTTTTTATTCTTACTGTGATTTAATGAATCTGTATTATCAGAGCAGGCAAAATAATCGAACGAATAATGCTTAAGGTGGAAAATGAACTGTTTACAGTATTTAAGAGCTGTTTTGTTTAGATTTTGATGTTAAACGCAGAACAGTTATGGTGTGTTTAACATCTGAAGTGTCTCCATTATTTATTGGCTTTAATATATCGGCCATAACATTAAAAATTAACATGTATCGGCTGATACCGATAAATAATTTAAAAAAGTGTTGAAATAGAAAACAATTATTTAAATTACAATATAAATTATGCAGAGTGGCCTGCAAAGATATTTCTAAAAACAATTTACTCCCTTTTTGTTTTTCTGCCTCTGAAGACACCATTAGATCGTCAGCAGAAGTTACTGTAACGCACCTTTAATGTGAGGACAGCGATCTCTTCAAATCAATCTCTCGGCCCATGTGAATTCTGGCAGCGTTACGTAAGAGGGCTTCCCCCATCTTTCATCACTTTTATGATCCTGAGATAACCAGACATCTTGCTTATCTAGAGGAACATTAGTAGACAGTGTTTGAGCTCACCAGAGCCCTGAGGGACTGATACATCGCTCATATTCTCGTCCTTTATATGATTACTTTACAGTTTTCTTCTTTTAGCAGATGCTATCTTGCTGTAGGCTTGTACTTTTAGGGAAAGCTGGAGAAACCTGGCACTTTAGTGGTAACCTGAATCATATTCATTAAGTCAATGAATAAAAAACATTCTTTAAAAAGTTGTATTTTTTTAGTGAACTATTACTTTAACACAGGGTAAACCGTTTTCTTCAGATCCTTAAAGGGATAGTTCACTTTGAAATTAATTTTTGGTATGTTTTAGCTTACCTCAAAGGCATCCAAGATGTAGGTGTCTTTGTTTTAAACCGTTCTCGTCTGTCAGTCATATAATGGAGGTCTATGGTCACCACCTTAAAGAGCATGCACAGTGAAAGTCCAGATTAAACATGATTTAATGACTCGTAAATGTAAGTACACATTGATGGCCTAAGACATGAAACGAGCGGTTTGTGTGAGAAAACTAACAGCATTTATATCGTTTTTACCTCTTGTAACCAATGCGCCTGCGCCCTCAGATCACTTGGACATGGCTGTGGCTACAAGAGGTAAAAGCGATATAAATACTATTCGATTTCTCACACAAACTGCTCGTTTCGTGTCTTAGGCCATCAATGTGTACTTACATTTACGAGTCATTAAATCATGTTTAATTTGGACTTCTCTGTGCATGCTCTTTGAGGTGATGACCATAGACCTCCATTATATCGGTTTGACCAAAAAATATCAAAATTGAAAAAACTGTGGAAACAGACACCTACATCTTGGATGCCCTTGAGGTAAGGGTTTCCGCAGGGTCTTAAAAAGTTTTAAAAAGTCTAAAATTTCAAAATCACAATTTAAGGCCTTAAAAAGTCTTAAAGTTGCTAAAGTATTGTGTTCTAGGTCTTAAATCATTTTTAAGCGTGTCTTAATTTTCCTACTTCCATGTAAATCTCATTGAAATCCTCCCACAGCGCTTTGGAATGTTTTGGGTTTTTTTTATTCCGTGGTTGTAGTTCTTTATTTTGCTTGTTCAAATATAATTCGCTGTATTATGACTACAAAATAGACCAACATACAACAGCCAATCAGTTTTGAGGTTTTGTGTTATTGGCGCGTATCTCACATACCACAGACAGACATAAAACAGATTTTATTCAGGTATGGGGAAGTGGAAGTTTAGCGATACTTGGCTTAAAAATCTGAATTTTGGATCTGATTTTGCTGATTTGGATTTTGCTTTTGGATCAGAAACAACACTATAGTGGAGGTGCTCTGGGTTCTCCACACGGTGACGAGACACCAGTCCTACATTGTTTCGAATGATGTTTCTGGACTCTGACATCTCTAAATCCTTCAGGTGAGGAGAGGATAAAATGGCCTACATTACGTGCTTTGGAATAGGGGATTTTATTAAAACAGAAACATAACTAATTTCCAAAATCATGGGACCGTTTGTGCTGATTTTCGACGAATGTTCAATCTGAATAAATGAAATTACTTTGCGAATAATTTTGAGACTCTGCTTTTCCTTTGTACGTTTTTTTTTGTGACAGGGTCTTAAATTTAATTCATAATGGTCTTAAAAGGTCTTAAAAAGTCTTAAATTTGACTTTGTGAAACCCTGCTAAAACATATCAAAAATTTATTTCAAAGTGAACTATCCCTTTAACCTTATGTATGAGTGACAGTAGTACTGATGTAATGCAAGTAGCGATTTCCCATCCTAAGATTTTCAGAAACCATTGTACTGAATAAAATAAGCCTGATGATGTAACTCTGTTTCAGTGGTTAAAGCGTTCTCTAACAAACCTTGAGGGAATTCAGTTCGAACCGTACCTCTGATCATTGGTTCTTCGGTGGATTGTGGGATTGAGCACTGATTGTCTCTTCGCAGTATTGCTCACGATGATCCCTCTGTGTCTTGTTATAGGACACACAAACAAATGATTCACAGAGCGCTCAATTCTCCATTTAAATAGAATAAAAGTACAAGACCTCTTTATATATATATATATATATGTGTGTGTGTGTGTTTCAGGGAGTTTCGCTGAGCACAGATGTTCGTGTCAGATTTCGAGTTGAAGGGTCCAGTTATGTGGGCAGGATTCGTCTGGCTGATTGTGTGTGTTTTTGTGTGATTGAGGGAACGCTTCCGGCAAAATTGTGAAACCCTGTCTCTCCAGAGGAACGTAAATAGTGTTGTGCAGGTGATGCCATCGCCATCTTTCAATCATCATATTCTTCCTGGACATGTCGGTCTAACAATGTCAGTGAGTTTAATGATGTTGGATCAGGTCTGTCAGCGAGTCATAATGGGCCACCTTTGAAAACGTCACTTAGTTTGAGGAGGTTAATGCTTGTCCTTGTAGTTTCTTATGTGAGGTTGTTAATGTCCCCGTTAATCAGGTTTCCACCGCTTCATCGTCTTGATCACTCTGAATATGAGCGTCTTAGTATATGTGTAACGACTCTCTCACGCCAGCATAATATTGGGTGTCGTGTAGTCATCTCAGTGTTCAGAGGAAGCTCAGTAGATTTTTAGGAGAGATGAGCTCTTAATCGAAGCAAGAAGCTCCTGAGATGCAATTTTACACAGTTACACAGTTTAAATGAGCATTATAAAGAGAGAAGAGGGAGTGAGGCTTTTCTGGACCAGGAATTATTATTAAAGTATAAATAAATCCAAAAACTATTTAGAAAATAAAATAAAAATGACAAAAACACAACAAAATTGTCTTTCTATTTAGAGGTTTTTCTAGAGTAAATATATTGGATATAAACTGTGTATAGCCCTCACTTTATAGCCCTTAATCCTGTAATTGTGGACAAATGTGGGCACAGAGAACTCCTAATTTTCTTCGATAAAGTTTTGTCTATCCATTGACGGTGTTTTTTTATTTATTTTTGGGGTATTTTTGAATTTATTTACTTCAATAAGTACCATATTTTCCATGTAAATTATGCGTATTTTTATGTTTTATTTTAAAAATATTTAACTACATTAAAATATCATTCTAATAAGTTCTTAAAGCTAAAATCTAAAATAAGTGACTTTGCTGTCACCTGGTGTCTTGTTTTGGCTTATTTTAGAATGCTCTAAATTACAGTTTTTCGCATTCATTTCTATGGGTGCCCATTTTTGACCCAAATACAAGATTAAGGAGGGTTATTTTTTCACCCACTTAACATTGTAGAATTGAGTAAAAAAAATGTGTGTGTTCAGGAGGCAAACTTAGGAAAAGTAGCCAAGTCTTGTACCACTCAGATCAAGGGAAGTATTTTTTATAAAAATAAATCAAAAACTATTTTGCCCACATTTGTCCAGAATACGGCTTTAGGGTTAATGGCGGGTGCTGGTGTTTTGTTTGCGTTTGGCCGATCAGTGTACACTTGCGTGACTGGTTACTCTTGCGTGACTGGTACTGGTTACTGACCGTTATCATTGAAATGAATCCTTTTTAACTCATGCATTTTGAATACATTTTTTGAGAACATTTTTTTATAGAATCTAGTTGCATTTTGAGTTAAGAAAAAGATGTTAAAAATCACAGTTGATATTGCCTTGTTTCTTCATCATCAACTTGATTTGATGCAATGCAATAAGGAAAACACTATTTCTTGCTTGAATACAATGCAGTAGGTCATCCAGGTACTCTTTGCTTACAGAAACGATGCTGCAAAAGTAATAAAAACTGGAGTAACCATTGTGTGTAATGTGAATGTCGCTGTTATCACCTTAGTTTATACTTGCCTATAACGTCTATAAAAACAGATGAATTGCTTTAGTTTGAGTGTCACTTGGTCACCTGTGAATTTGAGAAGGAGGATGTGCAATCTCTATGGCAACTGAAGTTTTCATCCACACAATGTCCAAGGATGACTTTCTGGGCCAGATTCAATGGTTTATACTTGCCTATAATGTCTATGAAAACAAATGAATTGCTTTAGTTTGAGTGTCATTCGGTCACCTGGAAGCCTTAAATGATGTATAGGGTTATCTTCTTCTCCCAGGAAAACACCTGACTCCTGTACTGAGACATAGAGGTGAATCTGAAGTGACATTTGTCATATTACTGTGTTCTGGTCTGACCTGAACTGCAGTCTGTCCTACTGATGTGAGGTGGGGTGTGTAACGAAACAGCCTTTGGTTGAAGAAAACCATTCTGATCTTCAGCGTCAGTGCCTTTTATTTCTTGTACCCAAGTAATTTATTTGAAAAAATAATATATATATATATATATATATATATATATATTAGGGCTGTCAAACGATTAATCGCATCCAAAATAAAAGTTTGTTTTTACATAATATATGTGGGTGCACTGTGTATAATTATTTTGTATATATAAACACTTACACATGCATGTATATTTAAGACAAAAATATTACTTGTATATAAAATATGTATTTTTAGCTGTCAAACGATTAATCGCAATTACAATTTACAAATTAGTTGAATAACTGTATAACCTAAAGATATTTTTGCTAATAAAATAAACATTGTATACATTTATATTTATTATTCAATACATATGATCAAATAAAAAATATAGGGCTGTCAAATGATAAATCGCATCCAAAATAAAAGTTTGTGTTTATATAATATATATGGGTGCACTGTGTATAATTAATATTATATATAGAAATATAAATATTTTATATAGAAATATTTTTTTTCTTTAATATACATGGATGTGTGTTTATATATATATATATATATATATATATATATATATATATATATATATATATAAAATAATTATACACAGTGCTCCCACATATATTATGTAAACACAAACTTTTATTTTGGATGTGATTAATCATTTGACAGCGCTAATTTTTTTATTTGATCATATATGCATAAATGTATACAATGATTATTTTATTAGCAAAAATATCTTTAGGTTATACAGTTATTCAACTCATTTTAAAATTAACTTTTGTTGGAAAAATTCTAAAATAATACTTTTTTCTCATAAAAGACTACACGTCATTCTTGAAATTTAGATAAAGGTTTATCGTTTAGCAGCTCGAAAATGTTACCATGGTGACATTAACATCAGCTGAGTTCATATCAACAGTGTTCAAAAATAACATAAATTCAGAAGTTAAGGTTTACATGATGTGCATATGTTTAAGGCATGTGATCTGCATCTGGGCTGAAACGACACACTGGTTCCTATCCTTACTTTTGAGCTCTGGTCTTTCTCAGCACAGATAAGCTGCTTTAATGTGTTTACTCCATCACAGCTGTGTGTGTAGCAGCTGTTAGTTAAGCATGATTTGCATAATGGCGTTTTCAGTTCACAAGAGTCCGCGTGTGTTCGTTAGTGTGTTTTGATATGTGGTATTGCTTACCAGAAAGCATCCATCTCCACGTCTCTCTGGAGAATCGAGTGTGTGAGATCGGAATACTTCATATGGGAATACTTCAGTGTCACACACCAAATCATCCAATTATTTACAGGTTGGATCCTTGATTGCAACATTCACATCCTTTTCTTTTCGGTTTTTTAATAAATAAGCTTTGTCCTGAATTTTAATTTTTCGCTCAGCTGTTTTGGTTCAGCCTTAATCAAAAAGCAATTTCTTTCCTGCCATTCGACGTTCCACGGGAGACTGTTGAACCTGCACACCTTCACATTATTTGCACGTTTGATGTCTTTTATTCTGGAAAACAAGCTAACCTTGCAGCGGCACCAAATTGCTGTATTTTTGAGTCATGGCCTTTTCACACACCTAGTTTGAGGATATCCATTGAATCTGGCCCAGAAAGTCATCCTTGGACATTGTGTGGATGAAAACTTCAGTTGCCATAGAGATTGCACATCCGCCTTCTCAATTCACAAGGACTGTGACCAGTCAGTGTGGGAAGAACACTTATAGGTTTCTAAATCAGTAAAATGGCACTATACATCATTTCCATCTTGATTTGATCATTTCACTGGCATCTTGGCTTTCATTGATCTCCCATTATCACATTTGACCAAATCATGAACCAATATCAGCCTGCCCGATGAATCGATGTGCTCACCGAGGCATGATGGTTATGAATCGTTTGTTACTTGGCAACTAGAAACACACACACACAGGTCAAAATACAAGTGCTTAAAGCGAGCCGCTTCCCAGATGGCTCCGCTCATGTGTGGAGGGTTTTGTGACAGTGGTGTGGGTTTCACTTTGATACTGTACGTGCTGATACACAATATGATTAAAGCAGGTCCTTGGGTTTTGTTCGGCGCATTACACTTTGTGTTGTATTGTGACGGTGCCGAAGCAGGCATAGGCTTTCCAGGACGGTCACACCAGTGTGTGTGTTTTCGATGTAAGCCACTTTTTTAACCCTCTGGGGTTGTTCGTTTAACAGTCACACTTGGGGTGTTCGGGTCCAAATGGACCCAAAGGGCAGGATTCATATTTAAAAAAAAAAATCATATTTTTTTTACTTGTTTTTTATAATTTTTTTCTTTTCTTCTTTTTTTTTTTATCAAAGCTGTATTACATTTTAGAGTGAAGCCTAGGCCTCATGAAAGCAATTTTTAAAAAAAAGATAGATGTCATCTGGTAGACACCCTGAGCATTTTTATCACGCAATAGCACATTTTTCACCACTATAGTGGATTTACAGTACAGCTCTCTGTAGAAAGGCTTGGGGATTCTAGTGATTTTTGCAAATATATACCTATTGCAAATTTTACCTAAATTTTTTTTTAGGTTGTTGATTTTTAAAATATAAAAACATATTGTGTGTGTGTGTGTGTGGCTGTGTCTGTTTTGCACTCTTGATGTTTTATAGATTCTCAAAGACTATTTTTGTCTTGTTTTTTGTTTGTTTGGTTGGTTTAGATGGTAATTTGAAGTGCCAGTTTTAATTTATTATACAATCAAATCTGAACATTGCATTGGAAAGAGAACAAATGGAAAGCATTTTGTTACCCAATGTTTAATTCTAACTTATTCTAACTTAATAAAAATGCAATTCTTTCAGTTTTCATATTTTTGACAATTTCCCATTCATTTCCTATGAGGGTCCATTCTGAACCCGAAGGTCCTGAGTGACTATTTTTTTACAACCACTTAGACTGTTCACATAGATTCACCCCTTCACTGTTGTGTGCTTTTTATGGATTGTGGCTGATTTGTAGATTGTACGCACCAAATTTTTTTTTTTTTTCACATTTTTGCCAATTTCCCATTCATTTCCTATGGGGGTCCATTTGGACCCGAACACGCCAAGTGTGACTATTTTTTTTACAACCACTTAGACTGTTCACATCCTGTCCCCAATTTGTTTGGGTGTTCATAAACCAAATACCAACAAAGTCACCAAATTTCAGACCATTCCGAAGAAGCTGTGATTTTTAAAAAAAAATTATTTGAATGCTTCTGGGTCCATTTGGGCTGAACAACCCCAGAGGGTTAAATCATTAGGCCTTGTAAATAAATGCTGTATTACACTTTAAAATTCACTCTGTACGCTGCATTTGTGTCCGTGAGCACATGCACGAAGTTTGGTGACCCTGCTGTTTGATCGTAAGAAGAGCTGACACAGACAAAGCCTCTCGCTCCACTTGAAGAGTTGTGCATCGTCCAGGGTTGCGTACGGGTGACAAAATTGCTGGCTGAGTTTAAACTAGTGTGGCATGTGAGCCTCCCACTGCCCGCTCGCCCCAATCCATCACCGTTTAACTGGATGCAAAAAAAGCCAACAATACTGAAGAAGACTTCTAACCAATCTAGATGTTTGCATTGGCCACTTTTTCAGCCTGGATTGGTTGTTTCAGTTTAGTGTCCACTGGGTGGTCTACTGATGGAGATGCACCTGTCTACCACAACTTGCACATCTGTGTTCTTAATTTTAATGCAAATATACTAAGGATGAGCGTCAAGAAGGAAAATTAACATTCGCCAAGCTGTGAGTAACTTGCTGAATAGGAAGAACTCGCCAAGTTGGCTGGTAACTTTAATAGGATATGCAACATTACCTGGTTAAGTCGAATTGATTGAAAGGTCTGAGAATTAAAGGGATATTTCACCCAAAAATGACAATTCTGTCATTGTTTACTCACCTTCATGTCGTTCCAAACCAGTATGCATTTTATGTTCTTTTTACATGTATTTACATTTATCCATTTAGCTGACGCTTTTATCCAAAGCGACTTACAATTGCTATATATGTGAGAGGTCGCACACCTCTGGAGCAACTAGGGGTTAAGTGTCTTGCTCAGGGACACATTGGTGTCTCACAGTGGATTTGAACCCGGGTATGGACAAAAAACATTTTTTTAAAGTGTCTTCTTTTATGCTCCACCAATGAAAGTAAGTCAGAGAGTTTGGAGTGACATGAGGGTAAGGACATTATGACAATTTCCTTTCTGGGATAACTACCCCTACAAATCAAATCTGCTTTTTCCTCAATGTAAAATTGATTGACCTTTTTTTGATAAACTTACATTTAGAGTAAACTTACATTTACACTTTTTTCTTCTTTAAAGAATAGTCATCGTTTATGCCTAAAACAAAAACATAATTGGAAAGATTTCTTCATATATAAGTAATCTTATATAAAAAATGTAAATATAAAATAAAAAAATAAAAAATATATACATATATATATATATATATATATATATATATATATATATATATATATATATATATTAGGGCTGTGCAAAAATTAATTGTGATTAATCGCATCCAAAATAAAAGTCTGTGTTTACATAATATATTTGTGTGTGCTGTATATAATTATTTTGTATGTGTATATATATATATATATATATATATATATATATATATATATATATATATATATATATATATATATATATTTATTTATTTATATATATATATATATTTATATATATATATTTATATCTTTTTATTTTTTTATATATATTTTTTTAATTTATATATAGTTGATTTTCGAAGTCAGTGGTGTCTAATGTTGTTGGACCCCACGTGCTTTCACTTTAGGAGCAAATCATCCTTCAGAATATCTTTTTGTTTTCTACATTTTGTAACAATATGAGAGTAAATGATGAATTTGGGGTGACCTCTCCCTCCATATGGTGATACACAATTCCTGGCATTAAGCCACCAAAATGTGGAACAGGATGTTTTTGTGACCGTTTTACTGTAAAGCCAGACTGATTTATCTCATATTTATATGATGCTCGAAGTGACAAAATGACCTTTTTCATACATACGTGATTAAAAAATTACTAAATTTCATGACATATATATATATTAGTTTAAAAAAATTTTTAAATACATATTCATGGTGGGTACTTTTTCTCAGTTCACAAACTGTTGGCAGGTCTGGGTGAAAGTAGGTCTGCATTGGATATACTGCATTATTATATTACTATAAAAGTGTGCACCATCAGCATGTACTTTATCCAGTCCTGTGCCCACTCACAATTACCACTAAATTTCCTTGCTCTGGCGATATTATTTTCCAGCATCCTATGTCGTTCCTGTCCACATTGATTTCCATAACACAGCTAATTGGTTTCTGCTGTGTGCTTCCTGTCTTTACCACATCAGACTCTGCTGACACTGACATAATTGGACCACTAAAAGTTTTGAGATGCTTGAAATTTTCCCCACATTTAAAGGGTTAATAGGGCTGTCATGGTAATAGTTTGTCTTGCATATTCCCCTGTCTGACAGGAAGGCAGGGGAACTACTGTATAATGATTTAGCGGCTGTAATGTGCTCCGTCCTCCCCTGGCTTTGATACACATTCAGACAGATCAAGTTGCATAATGAATATTTTACACATGCCTGCACTGCATGCATGTATGAAAGATCCTGCCATGCACAGGGCGAAATTGTTTTTGCCCCTGCTCTTTTATTCTCTTATTAATAAGTCAGAGTGGACACCTAATAACACCGAGACGCTATGTGGCATCAGCAAATAAACCTGTTGTTGCTTTCAATCTTCCGTCTTATTCTCTAATATTTTTCTTTTTGTCTATGTAGTGAGGTCGATTGACATGGCAAACTACTTTTAAAATAGAGTGCAACAGTGACCACTTACTATTAGTTGCTTCTTTAGTATTTTTTGCTATACATTTTTTTTTCAAAATACATTGTTATATAAAATCGTCTAAGCCTTGAGCCAAACCATCCATCTCCAGTATGATTCACAATTTTCAACAAAGTTACAATACTGTATATTTAACATCTTATATTGAAGTAATAAACTTAAAATCAACAGTACTGTAAGAAACAACTGACTATAATTAAAGTAATTCAGTAGTATAAAATACCTTATATTGTAAATTTATTGTATATTAGAAGTAATTTGTAAAATAAATACTTACACAGTGACGTGATGACATAATTTACAATGCTTTATGGAAATGGCTGCTCACTTCTGAGCTCTTTTGCTATTATTTTAATTTAATAGTCTTCTCTGATTGAAGGATCTCTCTTCAGAAAATTGTACAAAAAATATATATTTCATATAAATGTTGTTTCTGTTGAGTGCCGAAGTTACGATGTCACTCTGTAGGCCAAAATGTGCAAGTGAGTTAGCATTTTAGCACTCACTCTGAAAGTCTATGGGATTTCTGAATGGGTTTTTGCTAAATCGCCTGAAATGAGAGCTGTGGTGAACAGAGCCTCTAAATATTTTCACGTTTTGATCTATGACATGAAACACATCAGTTATAATCCCACTTGTGTTTTTTCTTTTACTTTATTGTGTCTTTAAAAATCTTTAAATAGGCTTCAAAATGTATCAATTTTGGATTAACTTGTAAAGATTATCCTGATAGACAACTCTTTGTTGAACACAGATCTTATCTTTTTGCGATTTTCCAAAAGTCTAAGGGGAAAATGCATAGCTTTTCTGATTAGAGGGAACCCATGCGCCGCTAACTTTTCCGAGTTGTCCTACAAAGTGACGTCATCACTTCGGCACTCTGATTAATCAGAAGAAAAAAGTATTATTATAAAGTATATATTTCTGTTTTTACAGTATTTTTGAAATAAATAAATTAGGGCTGTGCAAAAGTTAATTGCGATTAATCACATTCAAAATAAAAGTCTGTGCTAACATAATATATTTGTGTGTGCTGTATATAATTATTTTGTGTATATAAATATCGCTATGCATGCATGCATATATTTAAGAATTATTTGCGCTTAAATTCTGTATATATATATATATATATATATATATATATATATATATAAATACATAATCTATATTATATAAATGTAAATATTTTAAATATATGAATAACACATTTTCTTAAATATATACATGCATGTGTGTGTATTTATATATACAAAATAATTATATACAGCACACACAAATATATTATGTAAACACAGACTTTTATTTGGATGTGATTAATCGCAATTAATTTTTGCACAGCCTTAAAATAAATGCAACGTTGTTGAGCAGAAAATATTCTCTAATGTAGTGTACGTTACTTGGAAACGTGTGAAGAAAATGAATGGGATTTTAAATTGAAATGAAACATCTGTTGCAAAGCATTTGCAGCTTAGTCACATGCAATTAAAATAGTGCAAAAATGAATATAAATGAAAATAATGTTGCAAGTAGCAGCAAATATTAGTATAAACATGCAAAAAAATGATCAGTTTACAGCAAACCTGTTTCTGGACTCTCTGTTTCTGCTCCCCGTTTGCTCCTCCCACCCTCTCGTACTCGTTCACTCTTGCTCTGCCTCTCTGAATGCACTTTAAGTTTAATCTCCACTGAGGAGGAGGAGGAGGACGCCGATGCATGTTAGGTATCTCAGTAGCTGACAGATACAGTGCTCACAGGGGAGGCATGAGAACACATCTCATCCATTGATGCATCAATTTGTTGCTTTATGTTTTTGTGTGCTACCACTGTAAAGTGATCTGAAGCACTGAGCTGAGATTACAAAGAAACCAGCTAGTGTGTTTGGATATGAGCTGTCTTTGATCAGGGCTGAAACAAGGATTTGAATGCAAAGGAAAAGACGTTGAAGGAAATAAAGACGTTGTACTCTAATAAAGTGAGAGTATATGTGACATGGACGTCGTGCAGGTGGTCTTGAGCAGAAGCCCGTTTGATAATCGAGCTGTGAAGTTCTTGTGCCGGTCGGGGAAGCAATGAAAAAGGATTTGCGGCATCGCATTTATCAAGTCTAGTTGAGCAAGTCAGGCTTCAGTTGGATCAGTTATTCGCCGTCTCAAACACACTGCACAAAGGACTGAGAAACTTTTAAGTTTGCTCTCCAGAGGATCTTTCATTGAGTTTTCTCTCTGATAAGCGTGCATCCTCTGAGACGGGATGCAGGTGTCATTTGTTTGCACGGACCACCGGTCCATGAGCCGCAGCACGGATGACCGGCTCGAATCGACAAAATGCTAACAGTCCGAGCTCTGGTACCCGAAGCAAGTTCAAAGCCGTGGCCATGGTGGCCAGAAGCCTAGGGCAGCTGTCCGTCCAAAGCGTGCCCTCGTCAAGTGACCAGAGCATGAGAACTGGCATGAAATATAGGTAGGAGAACTAATATAATCAAAGAGATGGTGACTGTGAATCCTGTTTGCATGTTAAATGATCATGGCCAATAGAATTTTGTTTGTTTTTATGTTAAAATATGATTTGCACAGAGAAAAAGAATAACATTTGCACCATTTTGTCATCGTTGAGTGCTAAATCAGGTGTTATAATCGGCATACGCTGGTGCCATATATTTCAACAAAGTGCTTTGCTAGCATATAATGACATCAACCCCATTAATTTGACTATTACTCTTTAAATCATTCTGCAGATGCAGCTTTAACTGTTGGAGGATAATGGATACTGTTTTTCTCAGTCGTTTTAACCCTATTGAGCCTCTGGATGAATAGATTCATGTTTCTCATCTGCTTTTCCATGAAATTCCCAGAGCTTTTTGTCCTCATGGATTGACTGACACATGTGTTTTATAATCATTCTCTTAGGTGTTCATGATACATAATAGTGTTATATAATTTCATTATATAATTTGATGCCAGTTTTGTATTTCCAAGAGTTCATTGTTCTGTTTCGTTAAAATGCAAAGCAATAAATTGAACATTTTCTACATTCATTAGCAACAAACCTGCAAGTATTTTGTTAATTTGCATAATGACTGCTAGAAAAACTGCCAGATTGCTTTCGGCTGTCATGTTCGTTTACACACACACACACAAATCCTGATAACAGCTCTTAATGGAAGAATTTGATCTTTCCTTCCGATTTGAAATCAGGATTGCAGAGCGATTTTGTTGTCAGAGGCTCCAATTTGTGTCAGGCTTAATACTCGCTCCTGTAGAGCGAGAGAGTTAGCAAGACCTTGTTAATTTCATTTATTCATTTATGCAATCATTCTCATTTCGTTACTTCATGCTCTGTCACTGTCTTGAAGCCTTGTCTTCCCATTTTAAAGAAATCCTCATTTACAATGTTACAAATTGTCTATGGAGCACATTAAAAATAAAGAAAGACAGCTCTATGCACAGCTCTTTCTGTAAAACAATAATGGCCACATATTTCAAGCTCCAAAAAAGTGAATAAACACCATAAAATACCGAATGATAACCTTATAGAAGTAGTACATAGGACTTGTGCACTGTATTGTAGGTGTTCTGAAGGAATACAGTAATTTTTTTATTTTATTTTTTAAGTTGTCATTCATTGATAGTCCTCTGATGGTTATTAGACATAAACTAACATGACATAAACTCTGACATAAACTAAAATGCCTACATACAGGATTCTGGTTTCTAATGATTTAAAGGAGTAGTTCACTTTAAAAAACACTTTAGCTGATAATTTACTCACCCCATGTCATCCAAGATGTCCATGTCTTTCTTTCTTCAGTCGAAAAGAAATGAAGGTTTTTGATGAAAACATTCTAGGATTTTCTCCATATAATGGACTTCAATGGGGTCCAAACGGCTCAGTTTCAGTGCAGCTTCAAAGGGCTTTAAACGGCACCAGACGATGAATAAGGGTCTTATCTAGCAAAATGAATCTTTTTTTGAGTCATTAGGTTCATTCAACGAACGAAATGACTCGAAAAAGATTCGTTCATTTTGATGAACTTGTTTGAACAGGAGAGTCACGAACGCAGAACAGAGCAAGGTGAGCATTTTTGCGTATAAAACGTAAACTTTTTCATTTATTTTTTAAATGAGCGATCGTTTCGCTTGATAAGACCCTTATTCATCGTCTGGTGTCATTTAAAGTCACTTTGAAGCTGCACTGAAACTCTCATTTGGACCTTGAATCGTTTGAACCCCATTGAAGTCCATTATATGGAGAAAAATCCTGGAATGTTTTCATCAAAAACCTTAATTTCTTTTCGACTGAAGAAAGAAAGACATGGACATCTTGGATGACATGGGGTGAGTAAATTATCAGCAAAAGTTTGTTTTAAAAGTGAACTACTCCTTTAAGAGCAAGTAAATATAAGTAGCGAGAGGTAACATTGTTTCTATTGTTCTAAATTCTCCAAGGCAAGCGTTATTTGATTCCAGCGCCTTCTGTTGTCTTGAGATTGAGATTATAGAGCGATTTTCCCCAATGCCAATAGTCAAAGATCCTTCCGGCTCTTAGAAGCCCCCATTATTGACTGCAAGGTCAGCATATGATGTCCTGCCAGAGGATGTGTGTCTATGGATAAACTAGAGCATCGCTTTGATCGGATCTTCTCTAATGAAGCTCGAGGGTCCGAACTCGAACCCTTCCAGACGCTACTGTCAACGTGTTCTTTGTGAGTACATGTATATGTAATGAAAGACTGTGAGCAGTTTCTTCGAGTGTTTGTTTGTGTGTGTTTGAGAACTGTGCCCAAATACCCAGAGGACGAAACAGCCCGGGTCGCACTGCTCTCTTGTCAGGGTGAGTTTCAATGATGTGCCATATTAAGTCCCTAGAGCTGTTGGAAGCAGAAGTGGGCCATTGCACTTAAGGTTCAAGAATCTGAAAGTTTAGCACAGGAAGTTACATCACTGACCACTTTTAATGCGATGTAATGAACATGAAAACAAGCAGCTGGCTACTAGAACCACAGGTGAGGAATGTTCATGCCACATTCCTGGGAAAATTAATGTGTTTCACTGTAATTAGCTTTTAACTCTGATAAATGTCCTTCCAGTCCTGTTTTTCGGGATTCACTTTGGCAGACCGGTCACCTAATGTAATCTTTTTTAGTCAGTTTCAATCAGAATCTCATTTTGCCCAGGTGAATCGAAGCAGACAGGGCCATTGTAAAGAGAGAAGACTGAAGGGGGGCTTTCAATTAACCAGCACCTCTCCCAGTCCGGATCAGTGTTACTCTGGTCTCCACCGTTAGATAGACAAAAGCATTGTACCGGTGGGTGTAGGATTGGGAATGAGGCCATATTGTAGATTGAAGTAGCTAATCCTCACTCTATGTGGAGATGCTTCTAGCTTTGTGGACAGTTTAAATGTCTCCGGTCAGGATTCGATTAATGATTTATGTAAAACAGGTTTATAATTTGTTGGAGAAGATCGTATCACACTAGATTCTGCGGTTACACTACTTGAAGGGGTGTGTATAATACTGACATGACACCCTCATAATGCATGTTTATTAGAGCCCAACCGATAATGGATTTTGAAGGATACCGATGCAAATATTTGTTGGTTTTAAAATCCGATATTCCGATATATCGGCCGTTTTTTTTTGTTTGTTTTTTTTTTGAAATGCGCAACAAAACATTAACAGATTTCCCTAACATTAGTCATTTGTAGTTATTTATGAGTTTTAACTAAAATATTATGATCATGCATTTTAAAAAGAAACTTGTTTCTTTTATTGTCACAACAGAACAGACTGATGATAGTGGCGTTAGCTAGCTCTGTGGTTAGCTAGTCTATGATGAGCCATAATTTAGCAATGGATAACGTCATACTGCAAATTGTAAAACATACATTTTCAATATAACAGGTCAAGGAGAGATGATACGTCTGCATTGCTATAACTGTCACGCGCTATTAAAGAAATACTTCAGTCACATTGTCAAAAGTTAAAAGGACAGTCAGTCAACTACACTGTAACAAACGTAACGTAACTATTACTAGCTAATTTCGCTTCACTCTCGGCTTATTTAACAGCAGCAAAACTGGACATGATAGTCACAAATTGTTGTCCTGCTTATTTGAGTTAAGAGAACTGATGAGGATAATCTTTTAATTGTTATTCAAGCAATGTATGTCTCGTGACCAACTCAACGAGTGTTGCTAACAGGGACGGTGTATAGTGCCCTCTGGTGGACAAACTATACAACTCCAACACTCATGACATGGTTCAAGCGTGTTTCGTCTGTTTTATTTTTTATTTTTAAATATTCATTTATCGCCCATTATAACTGCCGATACCGATAGTTTGGAAAATGCCTAATATCGGCCGATAATATCGGCATGCCGATATATCGGTCTGACTCTAATGTTTGACAACTGTCATTAAGTGACTTTCGCTCAATAATGACATTTTGAATGCAAATATGACATCTTTGTTATGACAACTTGACATAAACCATAACATCATAACAGTTTAACTTAATAAAATTAGTTGGCTTTAAAATCATGAGGCATTATAACTGTGTCATGAATACGTTTTGTGACCTCAACTACAGTGGTACACATTGAATTTGTCATTAAAAAGTTATAATGTCTTCATGACAGCCAATGTCAAAACCAACCACCTGACAGTTTAATGTAATGTTAACCAATAAAGCTAGGTGGTTTCTTAAGTTTGATCATTAATCTGCTATGTCATGTTTATGACAGGTTGTGTTGTTTTAGTAATGTTTACAAACAGCATTTTCTTTTTAATTATATATAAAAAAATAATGTCACTTTGGATTTAATGCAACTTGATTGCAACACAATTGAATGCATCCTTGCTGAGTAAAGTATTCATTGAATAAAAAACCTGACCCCACATTTTTTACCTAAACAAAATAGTTATGATCCCATAAAAGGCCATGCAAACAAAATTTCATTCAGTCTTCTGTATAATTTCTAAGTTAATTTAAATGTACTTTTAATGTGATGGTTTCCCTGGAAACATTCAATGTCTAAAGTGTTTATTAGATGACGCACCAAACACACTTAAATAGCATGTGCGAAGCATAATTGGAAGTTCTGAGATGAAAAAGTGTTGAGATATATAAGGTGGCGCAATAAGTGTTAAAGAGTAGGCGTGTTGAGAGATTTTATTGCACTTCTGTATCTCTATAACTGATACTACCTTCAGCTCAGACTCACTCCCGCATGAAATAATGCCTGATGAATGTTTGTGAGGAACAAACAGCAGTCTTTGCTTCTACAAAGCCACACAATAGCACTATAAATGCTATAAACGTCTCACGTGTGCATTTCTATTTAAGGCTTGAGTGGTGTGAATGTGTAATCCTTCAGTCTGATAACAGACTTCTTCTTTATGGCTCTGAACGAGGGATGGATGGCTGTTTGTTCTGTCTCTGTGCGGTGCTGATAGCTTTTAATTAAGGCCTGCATGTTTGCGCTTTATAAACGTGTGGATTCTCACTGGCAGCAGAATGTCTTTGTCGTTTTTATCGCGTTCTAGGAATAGATTTATTAATCCCGACAGGCTCTACCACAAATAAATGCTTTTATTCATCTCTCTGCTAATTTGTGTTGTGGTGGACTGCACGTTTTTGCCCTTGAAAAGGTTTAAACCCTTTAGTTAAAATCAATAAAATCTGAATAATTTGAATGCTGTGCTAAGAGAGGAAATATCTTTTCATTCAATTATGGATCACATTTACAATCAAATGTGATCCATTGTCTGTATTAACTTTTTAAATGCACAATAAGTGCACATATTTCTGAAAGAAAATGTTGTTTTCGTAATCTTTCAAACAAATCATTGGTTTTAGCTGACGTCACCAAGGGTGTTTACGTTTTAGCCAGTGTTGCAAAAGTAAAATGGGCTACAGTAGGCTTCCAATTATCTGTGTTGGCCATTTTGCGTGTAAGATTAGCTGTTAAAAATAATGCTATTAGACTGATTGACAATATTTCGTTTATGACCTTCTATGGGTGTTTTTTGAGGCCTCCATAAAGGGTGTTGTTCTTTAACCTTAAACTGTATTCTGGACAAATGTGGGCAAAATAGTTGATTTATTTTTAAGAAATACTTCCCTTGATCTGAGCGGTACAAGACTTGGCTACTTTTCCTAAGTTTGCCTCCTGAACACACACAATTTTTTTTGACTCAATTCTACAATGTTAAGTGGGTGGAAAAAAACCCAACTCCTTTAATCTTGTATTTGGGTCAAAAATGGGCACCCATAGAAATGAATGCGAAAAACTGTAATTTAGAGCATTCTAAAATAAACCAAAATAAGACACCAGGTGACAGCAAAATCACTTTAGGTTTTAGCTCTAAGAACTTATTAGAATTATATTTTAATGTAGTTAAAAAAAATAAAAACATAAAACATAAAAATAAGCATAATTTACATAGAAAATATGGTACTTTTGAAGTAAATAAATTAAAAAATACCCCCAAAATAAAAAAAAAAACACCATAAATGGATAGACAAAACTTTATCGAAGACAGTGATATAACATTTATAATAAATAAAAATTAGGATAACACCTGAGTCCTCTGTGCCCACATTTGTCCACAATTACAGGATTAAGGGCTATAAAGTGAATACGGTTTGTAATAATAAACTGAAGACAAGCAAAATACACTGCATACAGCTCTTTAATTGTATGTTCTTAATTAGAATGTTTTGTTCTAATAGCTCATTTCAGATAGTAGATCTGAGTATTAAATACTATACTACTAAAGATTATATTCTATACATATAAACCTACTAAAAAAGACTAAAGGCAGCCTTTAAGAGACTACTCTCAAAAACAAAAATCTCACTGACCCCAGTCTTTTGAATAGTGACAGTGTACATTATTGATGCATCCAACATAAATGAATCACATTAGTGTGAGCTGTAAGTGTGTGACATGTCAGAAACTTATATGGGTGTGTCCAGTCTATTTATCCTGAATCTTTGTGAATGATGGGCGTTCTGACATCTCCAGGGCAGTCTGTGTAATTGTGTGTGGGCCACTTCATAATCCTGATAATGGTAACGTGAACTCTTATTCACAAAGTGTGTGTGGAGGCTGTGGAGAAAGGGTTGGAGAAGAGGGGAAAGCTGTGGGATTTGAGATGGAAGTTTGTGACGAGAGCTGAGGCCGTTCTCAGGTAGAGCTCCTGCTTTTAGCACAGGGTGTAGGAGGCTTGCTCACAGTCTGAATTGCTCTTACATAAACACAAATTTCATCGAACAAATCCGGACAAGGCAACCATCAGAGTATTGTGCACGGATGAAAGAACGGTGTGCGTAGAATTCAACATATCACCCACTGTAGATTCCTTGACCTTTTAGCCTTTGCCTGACATTAATAACTTGTACAAGTAATGCTCTCATTTTTTTTTTTTGAGGATCATGTGAAATGCATTTGCCTTAAAGGAATAGTTCACCTAAAAATTAACATTGTCATCATTTATTCACCGTTTGGCATCAAAAAAAATTTAGACCATATGACCACAGTATATGTAGGCCATATGACTTTTTTTGAAGCCATGCAATGTCTTTTTTTTTAACATTTACCAAGGGTTTCATGTCAATCACAATTGGAACCAATAGCATTTCTGCCATATAGAAAGACAAGAGGGTGAGTAATTTATCACAGAATAATTATTATTATTATTATTTTTTTTTTTTTGGGTGACTTGTTTCTTTAATGCCTGACAAATGTAAGCTGGGAACAAAATCGTGCAGCACAATTTTCACTCAGTGACAAAAAAACAGCAAGTAGCAGATTAAATGAAATGTGAAATTAAGGCGAGACACTACAGGTGAATAGGGTAATTTTTTTAACTAGCAGATATCATCATGAAACTTTCCCAGTTGATTACCTACATTAAGATGAGAAAAATATATATTAGAAGTTTTCTGTAATTTAATTTTTAAATATGCAAATGAGTCATTATCTAATTAAATATGTAATCATTTGCATTTTATTAAAACAAAATCTGAGTATTGGATGAAGCCAGGTTCAAAATTCTTCACATATTAGATGAGAACAAAATTACAGAGGGATTTATGGATATCTACTTTTATTATCCTGTAAATCAGAATATACTGCCAATTGCATTAAAAAAATGATTCTCCCCATGTTTTTTTGGAATAAAATGTTATATAAATCAGGCTAGGAATAATTTTCGGACTTGGAGTATGAGAGAAAAGTCATTTTGGCTTTAAAGATTTAGTATCAGCCAATGAGATCGCGCATTTAGAGTTAAATCCCCCTTTTATTTTCACGATTGGTTGCTGATAAAAAGGAAATGACCATATTTGGATGCGACAGCGTTGTACAGGAGAAAGAGAGCTTTCTAACTGTGTGTGTGTGTGTGTGTGATGACGGTGCAGATCGCAATCGCTGAACAGCAGGATGATTTATAACGTCAACTTTAGAATAATTTAGGAGAAATATGCAGACGCAAACAGACAAAGTGTAGTAAAATAATGATCTAAAGGTATATTTCAGACTTTTTTTTCACCAAGTTTTTTTCAAGTCTGAAAGAAGACATGTTATTGAAAACAAATATCTCAAAATCTCAAAAATTGACAATCTCATAAATGCACAATCTCATTGGCTGATACTAAATCTTTAAAGCCAGTTTTCTCAAAATGACTTTTCTCTCATACTCCATGTCCGAAAATTATTCCTAGCCTGATTTATATAACATTTTATTCCAAAAAACATGGCGAAAATCATTTTTTTTAATGCAATTGGCAGTATATTCTGATTTACAGGATAACAAAAGTAGATATCCATAAATCCCTCTGTAATTTTGTTCTCATCTAATATGTGAAGAATTTTGAACCTGGCTTCATCCAATACTCAGATTTGTTTTTTAAATAAATGCAAATTAGTGCATATTTAAAAAAAATGTTATTAGTGAAAATACTAAAACAATAGTATTTTCTTGTAAAATGTATTGCATTAATCTGCTTTATTTACAACTTTGCAAATAAAATAAAAAATTGCAATACATTTTACAAATCATGTTCTACTTTTAGAGTGAAATGTCCTGAAATGTCCTGAAATGTCCTGATGTTTTGAGTTGAACTGATGCAGTCACAATCCTACAGAGACCGAAGTCATCTGAACTCTGAAAAGTTGCTTCGATAAACAAACCTGAGCGTCCGTGTTCTCTGCATATCGTTAACCTGACTAAAAGACACAGGTAACATTTATTGACCTCTGGCTTGATCTGTGCTGACTCCTGGCAAACCCAATCTCCAGCGCTGCCCATGGGTCCAGTAGTGACTGGGCAACTGTCCATCATGCAGTATTCAGATCCAGCCTGTGAAATATTCAACACAACACTAACAAGGAAACAGGAAGAGTTTACTGGCCCTGAAAACACCAGATTGTCTTTCCATTTCCTCGTACCTTCAGTCCAGGCTCTTTTAACTGGATCTGTATATTTGGTCTATTATTATTATTTCAATAACTTATTATTTCATGGCGCAGTGCATAAGACGCATGAGAGACCTGGTTCTGAATCCACTGTGAATGTCTCTGAGCAAGACACTTAACATATATAGCAATTGTAAGTCGCTTTAGATAAAAGCATCAGCTAAATGAATAAAATGTAAAATGAGCTGCCTTGACACAGTTACACAGCTTCAGTCGTGTGTTTATTGGTGTAGACAGCAGTAGAGATTCAGTTTAATCTGTATTAATCATGTTAGGATACTTTGATGTCACAAACATCAAACCACGAATCTCAGATCTTATTCACTGTACATATTATCATCAGGGCACAACCAATGAATGAATCATAAACAGCTTTGGAATTTATCTGTGGCATATTGTTTGTTTCCTTCTGGGTATTTGCTGTGTATAATGAGAATAATACACTCTTCAGGATCATTTTTGGCAGCTTGAGTCTGCCTGTTTTCAGGTTTTGCACAACTCAATCACCAAACAGTGTAATCATTTATTAAATGGCGATCATGCAAAGACACAATTATATATGAAGAGTTCAGATGCAAAAGCCTCTAAGTGCCATTTGAAATTTTCTTCTAAAATGATCATTTTTATCAAGCTTGTATATTTAAGTTCAGTAATTTCACTTAAATGACAATGAAGATTACCTATTAATTGTCATTTAAGTGAAATTACTGAACTTAAATATACAAGCTTGATAAAAATGGTTATTTTAGAAGAAAATTTCAAATGGCATTTAGAGGCTTTTGCATCTGAACTCTTCATATATATTTGTGTGTGTGTGTGTGTGTGTGTGTGTGGCTGAAATACCTCAAAAGGGTGCAAATTGTAGGGAGGTTAGAAAGAAGTTATGAGGGTCTTAAAACAAGTTATTCAAAATGTTTATATTCACCAAATAGATGCTCTCAAACTAAAGTCGAATTCGCCTTAGATGGTAACCATAGCAACAGAGTTATTTCCAATAGGATCGTTATTGAAAGTGCATTGACAAAAAAAAGAAGTATTGTTATTATGTATCGCTTTTGTTATTACAAATAAAAAATGTGTAGCTCCAAAATACATTTCTTTGTATGGTTTAAAATTTTCATGCTGCGGTTAATTGGTTTGAGCTTTTATCACGGTATACGGTATTATCGCGATATTTTAACGAAATTATATTTTAATGCTTTTTTCTATTTAAACTTGCATCACAATGTGTAATTGTGATTTTCAAAACATATGGTAACTAAACTGAATTGTTTAAAGTTTAGTGACGACATGTTACAATTTAAATTTTTAGATTTTATTTCTATTTTTAGATCAATCCTCATGACTGATTTAAAATAGTGAAAAAGTAGATATGGAAAGTGCAGAGAAGAAGAGAAAATGACAACTGTGTCTGACCCAGTCAGTTTTATTTGACCTATAACGGAGTTAACAGAGGTTCACAAATGCAATGTATAATTGCATGCAATAAAATGCACTCATTTTGTTAGCTCACTGTACATTTCAGAAATATCTGTAATTCAATGCACTAAGAAATGCCGTACATTTGCTTTTGCATTTTTAATAACTTTTAACACTGTTATTCCACTTGATATTGAATTCAAACCCCTCAAAAAGTCAGCAGTTTTCCACTTATAAATGAAACAGTGTAATATAACATTGTCTTCCGTCATGTTCAGCTCATGCATATATTTTATTGTCTTAGAAAGTGTGTGTGTGTATGTGTGTGTTTCCCATTAGAGACCCTTTAGAGTGATGTTGTTGTTGTTTTCTCTGTCCCACATTATTATTCAGCTATTTGGTTGAATTCTCCAAATCGCAGACTAGAATAATTGTTTTTGTAATTCTTCTGATGATTGTATACTTCAGAATCGACACACTTCACATTTAAGATATTTTGTCTGAGTGTGCTATACAGCGGCAGAATAACACACAAGAGGTATTTACACTGAATTTACCTGAACCATGTTACATATGTTCTGCCAAACACAGTACAATCTGTCTCACCACAAGGTTTAATTAAAAGTTACGAACTTTTTGACACTGACCTGCCCATTGTTGATTAACCACATGCTCTTTACTTTTTTTCTCCATGTTGTTTGCAAAACTAGATGTGAGCAGATGCTCATAATTTTTCTCGTTGCATTATGCCCGGCAGATAAAGACATTTGATTATTAACTTCAAGATTCGTACATATCTAACAAGCAAACCGTGCTTTAAACATGTACCAAACATTTCTATTTGAACTTTTGTGCTGAGGTGCCTGGAGAAATGGCCAGTCATAATAAAGTTCCTATGAATAGGATTTCATGAAAAGAAATGTCCGATCTGCAGGTTACTTTTCACATCCAATGCAGTGTGTTTCCTTCTGCGGTCTATCTTTCATTGAATTCTGCCACCGGACACCTACGTGTTTCTAATCCAGCA
This sequence comes from Hybognathus amarus, assembly GCA_030378365.1. Lineage (NCBI taxonomy): Eukaryota > Metazoa > Chordata > Actinopteri > Cypriniformes > Leuciscidae > Hybognathus > Hybognathus amarus. The sequence continues at coordinate 132,051 of JAQIUQ010005253.1, forward strand.
TAGACACCCCCACACAAACACACACAAAAACCCCACTCACTCTTACAGAAACACACACATACATGCCTTCTCCTACACACAGACAGCTTGATATATCATCTATTCACGTACAGACACTACACACTTAAGGCTGGGTCATGTCTCTCAATATGACATTTGTTGTAGGGGAAAATGAGGGAAAGCTAAAACAAGATAAAGGCTTAAATAAAAGCTTAAATGGGGTGATGATTGTGCAGGGATACGACACATGCCTTTGGCGGAGAGACCCGGGTTCGAATCCACTGTGAGACACCAATATGTCCCTGAGCAAGACACTTAACCCCTAGTTGCTCCAGAGGCGTGCGACCTCTGACATATATAGCAATTGGAAGTCGCTTTGGATAAAAGCATCAGCTAAATGAGTAAATGTAAATGCATGCTGATGAATTGTGGTTTTAATGGACCAAAGCTAGCAAAGGCTTTCTTGGTTGCAGCATAAATACCTTTAATATATTAATTATCATTGCCAAATTTCAGGATTTTCATGGATTTTGGACAGTTATTGTAATCTGTAATTTTAAGCATTTTACATTTGAATTATATACAATCTATCTATTTACATTTGAATCATAATCTAAAAAGTGTCTATTATCTATTTATTATCGTCTTTCTATCTTTCTCTTTTAAAAAATAAATAAACATTCAAATGTATGCATTACATTTTAAAAGATTAGAGTATTATAATAAGCTAATACAGATTTTTCGTTATCAAAGTTTATAGTTGTAACTAAAAAAAATCAGAAATCTCTCAATCCTTACCTTCTGCATTTTATAATAATTTCCCTTTCCTCAGTTGAGCGATTACTCTCATCTAACCGCTGAAACGACGTAGGAAAAGGCACGGAAGAGTTTTTTTTTTTTTTTTTTTTTTTTTTTTTGAGGTTGGGACGGTCAAAGCTGACAGTCTCATTTAGTACTGCAGTGATTTTACGCTGACTTCTAGATTGGACAAAGTGATAAAGGAAGCAGATTAAAACCTATTAATCATCATCTTTATTTCCTTTTTTCCAGAAACTTGGGGAAGTCTGGCCTGAGAGTGTCGTGTCTTGGATTAGGTGAGTTTACGGCTTCTTGATCAGGCCTATTATAAAGAAACCAAATACAAGTTTTATAGTTTCTTTTTCACAAGATGATATTTTTTTTCTTTTTCAAACTGCCAGATGCTATTAGTGGTAGACAAGCATCCAGCCAGTGTGTTTCTGTTCTCTTCAGCAGGGAATTAAAGATTATCCATGTTATCTGTAGCTTCATCTTAAGGCTTTACACGTCAGTGTCATTGATGGATCACTGATAATCATTTAAACCTGGTTTATCTTGTGAAAAACAGTGACTGATTCTAGATCTCTTTACAGGAACATGGGTGACGTTTGGAGGACAGATCACAGATGAGGTATGATGAGCCCTGATGTGAACTTTTATGTTCTTGTGAGAAGATACTTCACCCAAAAATATCCTGTCATTGAATGCTCACCCTCATATATTTCTAAACCATTTTATTTGTGTTTATTTCATGGGACACAATGTCATTTTATATCGTTTAAACCTTGAACAGTATCAAGGTTGTCAATGTGCTATATTCCAAATATTTTGAAGTATGTGAGGAACAGATTGAGTAAAAATCAGCTCTCAAATCTCATTTAATCTTGTGGTCATTCAAACATGGCTCCTCACGGCGCTTTGCACCAAGTTTGATGCCATTGATGTCAAAAATAATTACTGCAGCACAACACATTTGAATGTTTTTAATTAAATATGGATGAAAAATACTCTGGTTTGGAATCAGAAATAATGATGGTTGGTAAAATGATGAAAATCTTTCTTTTTTTTAGGTAAATTAAACCTTAAACACAATGTCTATGGATCCTTAAAATGCATGAAAACATAAAAAAAATTACCTTTTTAAATTTAAGGCTGAAAAAAAGAAAATATGATGTTCAACTTATTGTTGTGTTCACAAAACTATTCGGTGGATGTATCAAAATGTTTTTAGTGCTTTGATATTAAATATTTAATAATAGATGTTATTTTTTTGTCTGCTTATGCACTATTTAGCATGCAGTAGTGTTTTATTGCCAGCATTTACTGCAAATGTACTATGACTTATAGACTGGCACAATGCAGAATACAGCTTTTAATAATTGAATAGACTGCAACACCTTGAATACTGTATTCATCTCTCTTTAATCTGTCTGGCAGATGGCAGAGCAGCTGATGACTCTGGCGTACGAGAAACGGATCAATCTGTTCGACACGGCAGAGGTCTACGCTGCTGGAAAGTGAGTACACCAAAAAATGAACACAGCTCACCCCATCAGATTTTGCCATGTGCAAAAACTTTCCCAAACTTATACAAACCTTGGCACAGAAATACTTCGTCATACGTCCAACTCGCTTTTTTTTCTTTTTGCATGGGAATCCAACACTTTAACAGTGTAAATAAGTCAGAATGCATGAAAAAGCATTGCACATCCCCTTTAAGTCATGTAATATTTGAAGAAGGTTACATAACATTTGCAGACCACCTTTTGAGCAGTTTTTATTTCAAATATCGGTAGCGTTTTCTCACAGCATTGTGGTGCTGCTCTTTAGAAAATGTCAAAGCTAGTTGTCAGTTTTATTATTTCATTTGATTCTTTTTGCATGAACTCTCAAGTTTTCTTTAAAACTGGGGGTCATTTCAAAAGGGGATGAACATTCAAATGGCAGCTGGTGTTTCTCGTCTGTGTCTTGCGTGGGAGATTGTGTTGAACTTGTCATAAAGACTTAGTACAAAGCCCCCAGATCAGGAAAGGGCTCTAAACTGTCATGTGCATTTATTTTTATGTTTTCAGACTTGAGTATTACTTCTAGTTGGATCTTGAAATGATAGAATCTCTTAATGTTTCAAACAAGTGAGATTTACCAGCTGTGAGCAAGATGATGCACAATAATCAGTGGGATAATCCGAAATACGATTACCGGACCTAAACTGATACTATGAGCAACATATACACTACCGGTCAAAAGTTTAAGATTCAATACGATTTTTATGTTTTTAAAAGATGTCTCTTCTGCTCACCAAGGCTGCAATTTTTTGATAAAAAATACACAAAAAACACAGTAATATTGTGAAATATTATGACAATTTTTTTATGTTAAGATATATTAAAATGTAATTTATTCCTCTGAAAAAAGCAGAATTTTCAGCATCATTACTCCAGTCTTCAGTGTCACATGATCCTTCACAAATCACTCTAATATGATGATTTTATGCTCCAAAAACATGTATGATTATTATCCATGTTGAAAACAGTTTTTTACACTTTTATTTCAGGATTCTTTGATGAATAGAAAGTTCAAAGAACAGCATTTATTTAATTAGAATCTTTTCTAACATTATAAATGTCTTTACTGTAACTTTTGATCAATGTAACTCATCCTTGATGAATAGAAGTATTGATTTCTTATTTATTTCCCCAAAAATAAAATACAAATTCTTACTGACCCCAAACTTTTTAAAGGGTAGTGTTTAATGTAACAAAAGCTTTCCATTTCAGATAAAAGCTGTTCTTTTGAACTTTCTATTCATCAAAGAATCCTGAAATAAAAATGTAAAAAACTGTTTTCAACATGGATAATAATCATACATGTTTTTGGAGCATAAAATCATCATATTAGAGTGATTTGTGAAGGATCATGTGACACTGAAGACTGGAGTAATGATGCTGAAAATTCAGCTTTTTTTTCAGAGGAATAAATTACATTTTAATATATATTAACATAAAAAAGTAATTTTAAATTATCATAATATTTCACAATATTACTGTGTTTTTTGTGTATTTTTTATCAAAAAATTGCAGCCTTGGTGAGCAGAGAGACTTCTTTTAAAAACATAAAAAATCTTACCAACCTTAAACTTTTGACCGGTAGTGTATGTCAATATGTCAGTGGAGAATGAGGAAAAAACAAAAGAAATGTAGTGACCCAAAAATAAGATTATAAAATACTTAAATGTTTACTTTTCTGTTTTTATTTTTCATGTATATGTAGGTCCAGAAGTTAAAACTCTATCTCTTGCATTTAATTATAAACATAAATAATAGAATAACATTACATTACAATATTATTTTTATTAAATGTACTTTATATGTATATACTAGGGCTGTCAGTTAAACGTGTTGTTAACGCAAACCCATTTTAACGGCGTGCAATTTTTTATTGTGTGATTAATAGTCTTTTTGGCCTAGCAAACGTTGCTTTTTTCACATGCTTTTGCAACAGGACGTGGCATTTGCGGCGCCATGAAACCCATTCATTTCAAAGGCTTGTGCCGCTCAAGGACGTTTTGTTGCTTCGTCGACCAAAAGCGCAAGCGTATCTAGCTAGACCGGAAACAAAACAACAGGCACGCGCCACACACTCTTTTGGGTTTGCGATCCGGCCAAATAGTTGGTTAACGTTACGTTTTGAGTGGACGACGAGCGCAGACGCCGAAATGGATGCCAATAAGATTCTGAATGGAAATTTTACTTCTAAAAAGTTGACAAATGGTTCCATTGACAAGACCAAAGTGATCTGTGTGTTTTGTCGTTGTGAACTGAGCTATCAATTTGAGAGATTTATATCCTGACAGTAACGCGCGTGTAAATCGAATGGGTTAATTTCAGCTGTTATTCCCTACAGTGCTGTGAATCCATATTAAAACACACTTTTTTCCTTCCTCTATACAGGGAAAGTTTCCTGACACATGATGTTTCATAAATAAACTGTGCAAATTAGGTGAGGATAGCAGTTGGTAATGTGCACTGTCATTAGCTCAGGCGTGGGCATCACTGATGGGGTGAGATGAGTGGGAAGGTCTGCTTTATTTATCCGTTTGGAATAAACACGGCTCTGGCAGCATCTGCGGTCAATGCAGTGTGTTAAACCCACGTGCCGTAACGGACAAACACACCTGCTTAAATACATCTCACCAAAATGCTTACACACACACACATGTGCTGGCACACGCGTGTATCTGCCCTGGCATGTGCACACATCAGCTTCTGTCACCTCTCTCTCTCTGTCTTTCTCTCCCTCGCACATAAGCAAACAAAAACACAGGAGTCGCCCCCTCACGCATCTGTGTTCGACATGCTAACACTAGCATTCATATTCAGATATCCTCATGAAGATGAGCAGCTCACATTCACAGCTTTCTGCCGTCTCTTTGAAGTTGTGGACTTGTTTTTAGAAAGTGCGGTGGATTCATGTGGATTAATGAACCGCTCTTTTCAGCTAATGAACACTAAATCAAAGCACCACAGCGTTCTGTTTTCATGAAACACTTGAATCAATGCTCATCCATCTTTTTGATCGATTGTCTACACAACTCTGGAATGCTTGATTCTGAATGGTCAGTCACAGCTCTTCTGTGGTCAGATATGTTTTATAATATTGCCTAATTTCTTTCTTTATATGCACACAGCCATGCATATACAGTATAAGATGGATTATTTATGGCAGGTTTGTTTTATGTTGGTTGTGCTTGGGTTTATTTTATGAGAATTACCATCCCTTGTGTGCAATGAAAAGCATAATGCATATTTTATATTTACCTTTAGAGTTGTTTGTCCATAAGAAAATAAATTGCGATGTTGGTTAACCTGATTCATAGTTTGAATTAGCTTTTATTTTTTATATTTCATTTTAATTTTTAGTTTGTTTTAAGTCAAGTCAAGTCAAATATATTTATATAGCACTTTTCACAATACAGATTGCATCAAAGCAGCTTTACAGTATCAATCCAGACAACTTAACAGTGTTTGTTTATTCATGGAAAAATCCCCAACTAAACAAGCCAAAGGCAACATTTAGTCATTTTTTGTGCTTTTAATATTTTTTTTAAACATTTCTATTAATTTTTATTTATATCTATTTCAGTTTTGGTGATTTTAGTACTTCAACTTATTTTATTTCAATTAGTTGCCAAGTTTAAGGTGCTGTATGTAACTTTTTCACTCTACTAAAGCATAAAAATACCATAATATGTTTAAATATATTTAGAAAACATGCCAAGTTCACATAATCATTTATCTGAAAAACACTTCTATAGCCAGTTATTTAACTTTGAAATGTGCGTTTTTAGGCTGGAATGTTTGTTATTGTTTTTGTCTGTGATATCGCACGTTGCCAATTTGCCAATTTTCATTGTCCATTGCGCTCGTTCCTGTTGCGTATGCTCAAACTGGCAACCCATGTGGGCGGTGTCCAGTCTGAGGAGCAGGTGGCGCGAGAAACGACGATCTCCGATATTTTGAAGTGACTGCAGTACCTATTTTGACCACTAGTTGTCATTTTTACATACAGTAGGTAGACAACCAGAATGCGGTTTTTACTGCTGCAGTTCTGCCGGCGGTAAAATTTGGGGTGTATTTACTGCTTTTTGCCGCTCAGGAGCTACAGCCGCGCTACAGTCTTCTCATTCCTCAATAGCGTCATTGAAAGCACTCAATGCGAGATAGGCCTATTTTAACTTTTGATTAATAAAATGTTCTGCTATAAAAGTTTATATTGTATTTAAAGCTATATTCTATTTAAAATGTAGGCTACTTTTATATAATTACGTTTTGCTTTCACTAAATGTCCCTTTGCGCCACCTGGTGGTCATTTCACGAACCGACTTTGAAATATGGCTGGTTTATTTTTACCGCGGTGGATTTGTGGCATTCTGGTTGTCCACCTACTGTACTGCACCTTTAACATTTCTAATTTTGGTATCTAAGTTTTTCATTAGATTTTTTTTTGTTATTTTACATCACATTTATTTCAATGAATGAAAACATTTTCCCCCAACTTCACTGTTTACGTGTTAGTAGTTAGGGGTTGTATATTATAACATTAGTTGTTTTGGAGCGTGACAGCACCTTGCTTCATTCACTTTCACTATATGGCAAATAGAAGCACTAAAGTGGTCTTTTAAAAATATTCCTTTAATAGCCGTCCCATAACATCGAACATTTGAAAGGAAAAACAAGATTCCAGAAGGATTTTTATGAGAGATTAAAGGGATAGTTCGGCCAAAAATGATATTTAAACCGTGCATTACTCACCCTCAAGCCGTTCGAGATGCATATGTCAATCTTGTTTCAGACAAACACATTTTCACTTATTTTAGAAAATGTCTTAGACCCTTCAGTGGATATAATGTGAAGAAATGGGGTCCAGCTCCTTCAAGTCCCAAAAATGTACATAAATCCTTCACAAAAGTCATCCATCCGGCTCCAGGGTGATAAACGAAGGCCTTCTGAGGTTAATCCGTGCGATATTTCTCGTAAAAATATACATATTTAAAACTTTATAAATTAAAATATCTGATTTCCGGCAACGATTGACGTCACATTGGAAGTTCGGCGTCACGTGAGCGTAGGAACCGCAGTGATGTCGCGACGTTTCCTACGCTCACGTCCTACCGACTTCCATCACCCGTGAACGTATGTCGATCGTTGCCGGAAGTCAGATATTTTCATTTATAAAGTTTTAAATATGTATATTTTTACGAGAATACCGCATGGATTACCCTTTTTTTCTAAAATATTTTTTATTTTATATTTTATTTCTAAAATAACTGAAAATGTGTTTGTCTGAAACAAGATTGACATATGCATCTCGAACGGCTTGAGGGTGAGTAATGCACGGTTTAAATATCATTTTTGTCCGAACTATCCCTTTAATAGTAAAGCAGTGGGATTTGTGGCGTCTTGGAGTGTTGACTGAATTACAGTACAACGGTTCATTGACTAGAGATCTCACTCACCGGGGAAAATCACAACCCGATCTGTATCCTCATTGGGCTCAATTATCACCCTCAGCTCCACTAATGGCTGCCAGAGAGCCTTTTAGTCTCCAGGCTGTTACTGACACTCCTCCCCGTCTGCAAATATAAAGCAGACACACTTCTCAGGGAGTTAAAGATGCTCTTAGCACCCAGGTGTGTGTTAATTACTCATTCACATGCCTTATCGCCTAATGTCTGCACTCTCTCCTACTGTAACTGGAGATGCTAGCCTTGCGTAGCCTCGGCTTTAACCAGCGCATGCGTTACAAAGCAACCAAAAGTCATTGAGCACCCAGACTTTCAGAAATTGTGTAAAGCCAGCCACACATTTTGGTTTTAAAAAAACACCGTGTCATTCTTTTTTGTGTGTGTGATAAGAATCAGACAGTCCATGAATAATCCATGATTGTGCTGTCTGAGGTTCACAGTGTTTTCTAACCAGGAGCATCGTTTTCAACAATGTGCCCGTCACGATGATGCAAATTGATGCATGACATGACAATCAAAACCAGAGGGAACATATTTATTATACAGCTGTTTGCATCAGGGATCTATATAAATAAACTCTACAGTGGAGCATTAGATTTACATGTGCTGTACCTGATATATATCAAAATGAATTCATATTGAATTGAATCTGAGATGAAAATTAAACCTACTCGCAAGAATCATGTAATGTGTGTAAATACCAAGCCCTATTTTTTATTGCTGGTTTATGGCAAGGAACCACACTGAATATGAAAATAATCATATTTTGTCTTTTGGCATTGAAGTGTGGTTTTTAATTTGCATGAATTGCATTATATTGCTGTCGTAGAAGAGTAGTAGTAGTAGTAGTAGTAAAATCTTTATTTGTCCCTTTACAGGGCAATTTAAGTAGCTTCGAGCCTCACAAACATACTGATTTATAAAAGACAGCAAACATCAAATATCGGAAATTTACAGCCTTTGAAATGTCCCTTCAGTGGCCTGTTGTGTTGGCTGTAGATGACGGATTAGTCCGATAACCATCTGGGTTTATGTTGCAGGGCGGAGATGGTGCTTGGCAACATCATAAAGAAGAAAGGATGGAGGTATGTTCATTAACAGCAGCTTTTCATTTCCTTCGGCTGTCTCTTATCTCGTGCTGATAACTCGGCCCACTGCCTCCGAGATTGTGCCACCGCAACCCAAGACAGGCAAAAGTATAAATTATTAAAGCCCGAGTGCTATGTCCCATCAGGATATTGAATTATACAGCGGTCGTGTGTGTTTGTTGTGCAGTTGATGTCCTGATGTATGTTTGTGTAATGTAATGCAAGCTAAAGGACGTCTATGGTTAGTAGAAGCCCTTATTAAGAAGTTTTAATTTAAAGCAGGGTGGGCTCTCACTGTTTCTGCATAATGAGATGAAGCGTAACTGAGCTCTCTGCTGGAAAGAGTGTGTGTGCGTGTGTGTGTTTGCGCGTGTGCATGGTTGTGATGCTTAGTCATCCTGCTAGTCAGTGTGCATCAATATCAGGACACACAACCCCTCACATAGCGTGTGTGTGGGCCTTCTTAGTTATAGTTTGTGAGTGGAAGAAGATAAATGTGATAGACCTAAATATATATATGTGTGTATATATACACTGTAAAAAATATATATTTTCAAGATTTATATATCGCAGCATTTTTTCTTTTGTCAAATGAACTTAAATAATTTATTTAGTTGAGATAACTTATTATTTTGAGTTTCTGATGATTAAATTGATCTCCTTCATTGTATTAACTCACTTTTTCCAGTTCAATCAACTTAAAATTTAAAGGCAACCAGCTTACTTACTTTTTTAAGTTAGATCAACAATATTATTTTTACAGTGTATATATATACATAATACATATGTCTACATAATATATGTGGGTGCACTGTGTATAATTATTTTGTGTATATATGTAAATATACACACATGCATGTATATTTAAGAAAAAATATTATTTATATATAAAATATTTAAATTTGTATTTAATATAAATTATATATAAATCTATGTACAGTATATACATGAAAATGTTTCTTAAATATATACAAGTATGTACAGTATGCGTATTTATATATAAAAAATAATTATACACAGTGCACCCACAAATATTATCGTATATATATATATATATTTCATATACAAATGCAGCTTTACATTAAACCAATAGATAATAGATGTCTGTTGCATGTCCTTATTTAGACAGCCAAGTAAGTGTGAGTGTGTATGTGTGTGTGTGTGTGTGTACATGCATTCCTTTGAAATAAAATTTGTTACCACAAGCTGTTACTCTGTAATTAATTGCACATTCTTAGTTGCTTCCTAAAAGCCTTTCAAATAGTGTGACCTAATTTAAAATAATTGTACTTTTCCTTTTTTGCAGACGCTCCAGTTTAGTCATTACTACCAAAATATTCTGGGGTGGAAAGTATGTATATTTATTATTATTTATAATAAAATGAGTAATGATATGATATAGAGCTGCATGATTCTGGTTTAAATTGAGAATCAAGATTTTTTTATTTCAAACAGAGATCACGATTCTGAACAAACAACTAAACAAAATAACATGTAATCTACCATTGGTTCTGTTGTGATTTAATAGACACACACAGGCGAATTATTGTTATTTAGGAATGAAATAGTTGGGTTTTTAATCAAAATTGTTATCTTTTATCTTTTATCTTTTATGATCAATCGTGCAGCTCTAGTATTATACAAATGATACTTTTGAAACTTTGAAGTTCAGGAAGTATAATTTTCACTTATTGAATGGGTAATGTACCTCTTTTAGTTTCTTAATACTTAAATCTTTGAAATAGAGTGTTATATTTTGCATTGAATAAAATATCATGTCCTCAGTTCTAATATCAAACCAAGTAATGTCTTTTTAATGTAATTTACTAAAAATGGCATCAATGATAATTGCATGACAGTACATACCCTGTTGTTTTCTAGAGCAGAGACAGAGAGAGGACTGTCGAGAAAACACATTATAGAAGGTGAGTAGACCACACATCATATGCATTAGCAGGAGTTGGCAGAACTGGTTTAATTGTGTACTGGATTGATTTGAGTTACTCTTCTGTAGGTTTAAAGGCATCATTGGAGAGATTGCAGTTAGAATATGTGGATGTAGTGTTTGCAAACAGACCCGACCCCAACACACCCATGGAAGGTACATCTCAATCTCGATTCATTTGTTCTACTGTAACTCATCCGTTCTGTGTGTTCCAGATATAATTGGTTTCTTTTAATCATGTGTCTTTTTGAGGAGAAGGTGATTGCAATATTAAAAATAAAAGTTTTTTCAATCCATTAAACTAGGGCAGTCAAACGATTAATCGTGATTAATTAATTCTAAATTTGTTAGAAAAAGTGTTTACATAATATATGTGGGTGCACTGTGCATAATTATTTTGTATATATATAAATACACACACATGCATGTATATTTAAGAAAAAAATATTATTTATATATAAAATATTTATATTTACATATCATATAAATTATTTATAAATCTATATACATGAAAATATTTCTTAAATATATACAAGCATGTGTGTGTATTTACACTACTGGTCAAAAGTTTAAGGTCGGTAAGATTTTTTATGTTTTTAAAAGAAGTCTCTTCTGCTCACCAAGGCTGCAATTTTTTTATAAAAAATACACAAAAAATAAGTAATATTGTGAAATATTCTGACAATTTAAATGACTTTTTTATGTTAATATATATTAAAAGGTAATTTATTCCTCTGTAAAAAAAGCTGAATTTTCAGCATCATTACTCCAGTCTTCAGAGTCACATGATCCTTCACAAATCACTCTAATATGATGATTTTATGCTCCAAAAACATGTATGATTATTATCCATGTTGAAAACAGTTTTTTACATTTTTATTTCAGGATTCTTTGATGAATAGAAAGTTCAAAGAACAGCATTTATTTAATTAGAATCTTTTCTAACATTATAAATGTCTTTACTGTAACTTTTGATCAATGTAACTCATCCTTGATGAATAGAAGTATTGATTTCTTATTTATTTCCCCCAAAAATAAAATACAAATTCTTACTGACCCCAAACTTTTTAAAGGGTAGTGTTTAATGTAACAAAAGCTTTCCATTTCATATAAAAGCTGTTCTTTTGAACTTTCTATTCATCAAAGAATCCTGAAATAAAAATGTAAAAAACTGTTTTCAACATGGATAATAATCAAACATGTTTTTGGAGCATAAAATCATCATATTAGAGTGATTTGTGAAGGATCATGTGACACTGAAGACTGGAGTAATGATGCTGAAAATTCAGCTTTTTTCAGAGGAATAAATTACATTTTAATATATATTAACATAAAAAAGTCATTTTAGATTGTTATAATATTTCACAATATTACTGTGTTTTTGTGTATTTTATAAAAAAATTGCACCTTGATAAGCAAAGAGACTTCTTATTAAAAACATAGAAAATCTTACTGACCCTAAACTTGTTATCGGTAGCAGCTTTTGATCGGTTCCATTCCACTAACGTTCTTTTTAAGAAGTGTTCAATGAAAGGAAGTGTGAAAAAACCCTTTTGCAACCTTGATTTTTAATTGTATATGCAATTTTATTCAAAATTAGATGCTACTTACTTTGTGATGCTTACTTTTAAAATGCAAGCGTGGCGATCTTTTCGATTTGCCCTGTTGTCCTTTTCTAAGTTGCCAAGCTAAATTAAATCTCAACCAGTGTTTTGGGTGAAGGGGTGGCTGCTCTTTTAAAAACCAAGACAAAGATGTAATCTGATCTTCTTTTATTAGCCTAGTTGCCCTTTAGAAAGTTCACAGTTCAATGGTTGAAACACAAACAGCTCGGGGGTCTGCAGACATCTGCTGCTCTTGTCATGAAAGACCTCGGCAGTTTCTTTCTCTCGCTTTTAGACAAGCGAGAGTCCAGCTCATAAGACTGATGTTTGACCATCGCTGGCGTGTGTTATTAGGTACCCAGCCCTCATTTAAAGCCGTGTTTCTTTGAGCCGAGATTCATATTGACCTGAAGCGCGAGTTGTTTATTTTGCCTCACATATATTGATTAAATTCTCCAGGCTCAAGAAGCGATTTATCATTTTAACTCCCCGACCTTGCATTAATCGAGCTTCTTTTCTTTTCTTGTTAATATTTCACACGTTCATCCAAAGTGACGCATTCTTATGGCACCGTGACATGATGTATTGTGCGGTAAATCTCTGAAAATCTGATTGGCAGAAACGGTGCGGGCGATGACGCATGTGATCAATCAGGGAATGGCGATGTACTGGGGCACGTCACGCTGGAGTCCGATGGAAATCATGGTGAGTCACAGTCTCGTTAACTTTAAGATGCTCACACCCCTGTAATCAGCATCACCACGGACTGCTTTTGTTCCTCTTTAAACACTTGTTCAATCTAATGATGCTTCTGTTTAAATAGGTGCTGTCAGTGAGGTAGTCTAAACTTACACACAGGGTGTATCGGAGACATGATAACAGCACCACGAAGTTCAGACAAACAGATTCACAGTGATCAGATGTAAACCACGCACTGTTCATGTTCAGTCAAGACACTGTCTGAAGTTATGCTTACTGGTTTTCTGTCCCTTCACACTCATAATTGGTCTTAAGGAGACATATCATGCAAAATCCACTTTCTTAGCCCTTAAATGCATTTTGTTGTAGATTTGGAGTGTTTAGAAGTACAGAAAAGATGTAATTATTTCTCTTCAGGTGCTTCGTTTATATCTTTATATTCTGTTTTGGTCATATTTTTCAACCTGTTCAGATTTTTCTGTTGTCTATGACGTTTTTTGAGCAAGTACGTCACCGTATTATTATTTTTTATATAAAAAACTTTTGCTGATAATTTACTCACCCCATGTCATCCAAGATGTCCATGTCTTTCTTTCTTCAGTCGAAAAGAAATTAAGGTTTTTGATGAAAACATTCCAGGATTTTCTCCATATAATGGACTTCAATGGGGTCCAAACGGTTCAAGGTCCAAATGAGAGTTTCAGTGCAGCTTCAAAGGGCTTTAAACGACACCAGACGATGAATAAGGGTCTTATCTAGCGAAACGATCGCTCATTTAAAAAAAATAACAAAGTTTAAGTTTTATAAGCTCAAATGCTCGCCTTGCTCTGTTCTGTGATGCACGTCGCTGACTCTCCTGTTCGAACACTTTTTTCAAACATTTTTCAAAATGAGTCAATTATTTAGTTTCATTCATTCAATTAACCAAATGACTCTGGAAAACATATTTGTTCATTTGTTCTGGAAGTCGTTTTAAAGCCCTTTGAAAGCTGCACTGAAACTCTCATTTGGACCTTGAACCGTTGGAACCCATTGAAGTCCATTATATGGAGAAAAATCCTGGAATGTTTTCATCAAAAACCTTAAATTCTTTTCGACTGAAGAAAGAAAGACATGGACATCTTGGATGACATGGGGGTGAGTAGATTATTCAGCATTTTATTTTATTTTTTTTAAGTGAACTACTCCTTTAATTTGCACTGCATTCATGCTTTCAGAACACTAACCTTATCTTGACTTGTTTTGTAGGAAGCGTATTCAGTGGCCCGGCAGTTCAACCAGATTCCACCAATCTGCGAACAGTCAGAGTATCACATGTTCCAGAGGGAGAAAGTGGAGGTGCAGCTTCCCGAACTCTTCCATAAGATAGGTCAGTGTCCGTCAAGCCCAGAGAAACAGCGTCCAGACAACAGCAAACGTACCGCTGAAATCGCTTTCGACCTGTCTTCTCAGGTGTGGGTGCGATGACATGGTCTCCGCTGGCCTGTGGGATCATCTCAGGGAAATACGACAGCGGGGTGCCAGCATACTCGCGTGCCTCACTGAAGGTACTACATATCCCATGAGTCTCTCTGTGTCCTCCTCTTCCTGGTCCTCTGGAAACATTAGTGACCTCACATGTGATTCCTTTGTGTTTGGTGTTCTAATGTGGATGTGTTCGTGTGTTCCAGGTTCTGTAGTTGGGTGTTTTCCTGTAGATGTGTTTGTTGTTGATGGCATGAATCCACACGCCTGATCTTCAACATTTTTCTTTCTTTATGTGATTGAGTTTCTATGGTAACTCTGAGGAGGATTGGCACTTGTTTTATCTGTGTATCCATCTCTTTCAAGCACACTAAACCACACACACACACACAAGTGCACATTAAAATCACCCGTTTCCCGAGCTGTGTGTCTGGCGTAGTCGCATGTTTTTGTGACCCATCATCTTCCTCCTGTAGTCTTGTGTCACACTGTGAAACATTGCTGATTTCTTGTTACCTCTGTGTAACGTTCATGTGGATTGACACTTGACTATAACAGAACCGTGCTGGTGGTCTGAACAGTGATGGGTCCGTTTGACTTCGGAGACCCGTGAGTGTTTAAGTATCACTAGACCACACTGGTCCTTTTCCACTGTTAATGAAGATTTACTAATGATGGACCTGAACCTGGATTATTTATCCTGGTCTAGCACACGCACAAACATTTGCTCTTTGCTATTTGGTACAAATTATCCTCTAATTAGTTTGTACTTTAAAGTCAACATGAAGTCAAAATTTACTCATTTCAGACAATTCAGACTCAACTTCATAATTTTTTTTATGATCAATAACTTGCTTTGCCTTTTTTGACATTCCTTTATGATTGACGTGACCCAGTCCAGGCAGACTATTTGTTATGAATTTGGCTAACCAATAGCCAAGTAGCTATTTAGTATATTTCAGTGTCATTTTAGCATTATTTATATAATATTTTAGTATTTATGCTGTACGATCTGTAGATTTGTATTTTATTTTGAATTAGCTTTAATTTTTATATTTATTTATGTTTTAGTTTTTAATTTTTATTACTTTCTTTAATGTTCTTTTATGTTAAAAAAATTATAAATGTTAGTACTTTTTTCCTCACAAAGTCCTAATATGAATCTAATATTTACATTTTATTTTATTTCAGCTTTATTTAAATTAGCAAAAACATTTTTTAATTGTTTTAGTTACAATAACAACACTGCTCTGTTTAATGCTGTTGTATTTAGTCTTTATCTAGTAATTTACTGCATGCTAATTCAATAAAGATAGCAAATTATGATTAAAATAATTGTCTACCTTTGCGATACATAAATGCATGTTTAACCCCTTAACTGTCACGTCCCACAGGTGGGATGCTTGGCATTATATTTTTAATACAATAATATCTTAGAAAAGACCTTGAGTGATATTGACAAACTATCATTTGAAAGCTTACAATCTCTAGTTTCCATATTTTGGTGACTGATTTTCAAAATGAATTACACAGGAGCCATAATCTATCAATTTGCAAAAAGAATATTTTCATACTCGTAAAGCGTGTTCAGACCTTTATTTTGAAATAGACATGAAAAATTATTAAAAGAAAGGTAGAAACCTCAGTTTGTTTCCATGCCAAGAGTTCAAAAGATTGCATCCATTCAATTATTTTAGAAAAGTCTGAAAATGTTTTAAATATTGAGAAAAAAGAATAAATTCACCATTTGTGGTGTGGCAGGAAGCTATAACGCGCATGCGTGTTCTTTGTATGTGTTTCTTAGAGGTTGAATTCACATAAAAATCTGCCAAACTTCCCATCCTACTTCTGAATAGGATCTCAACTTCATAAATTGTATGAAAATTGTGTAAATGATGGTTCAGATCAGTCAAAACACATATGGAAATGGAGGCGCCCTTATATGGGCAGTAATGGAGTCTGGTTGTGCCCTAGTGGAAGCGTTCGGTACTGCGCCCAAACAAAATCTCACAGAAAGCTCATTTTTTGAGATATCAACCTAAAATTTTAAACACAACTTTTTGGCTTTGATTTTTCTGTAGTTTTAGAGTAACCCAGGTTTTGAAAATATATATTTTATATAAAATATGAATAATAATTTTTTTTACATTGTACATTTCCATAAACTCAAACTTCTGTAACTCTTTTTCTGTTTCACTTTCTTAATTTATTTCACTTCGACAAAAATCTGCCAAAATGTCTTCTTTAAAACAAGACCAATTTTACGTCTATATTCCAAAGCATTTTTGAATTACAACCATTTAACTAATAGTTAACTATTCAAAAAAAGGGGTGACCGTTAACAGGTTAATATTTATATGAAATCACTGATTTCATTTGGAAATATGCCACATTAGTTGCAAATGTTTCATGTTGGCTTTAAATGTATAGAAATGTGTTTTATATATATTAATTATACTACATTTTACTGCCAAAAAATATTATCGTTCTCAAAAGTCCTGTCATGTTTGTGCGTGTGTATAGATCTCTTTACCCCTAAAGTTCTGCGAGCGAGTTCATCTCTGCTCGTTTGAGCTTTCGGGCGGACAGAGTCACGTGTTTAAAAACAGGCCCTCGCCCACACAGGTGCTGTCGGACGTGTCCGAGAGCGTGTGTGTGTCTGTGTTGTGTGTGTGTCAGTGCACCGCTGTAGGCGTGGGCCCCTGTTTTTGAGCAGGTGTGCTGTGTTGTTAACAGGGCTACCAGTGGTTGAAGGACAAGATCTTGAGCGAGGAGGCCGACGCCAGCAGGCGAAGCTGAAAGAGCTGCAGGCAATCGCTGAGCGGCTGGGCTGCACGCTGCCACAGCTAGCCATCGGTACGCCTAACCCAAAGACACACTGCCGCTCTCTCTCTTTCTGTCTGTCTGTCCGTCCGTCCTGTACCTCGCTCATCCTCTCCCCCTCTCATCCTCCCCTTCCTCAGACCACCGGAGCAGACGTGGATCAGTTCAGGAACAAATGCGATACGTTTGTGGCTTTTAGGGAACTGTTAGTGATTGTTACTCGTCAGCGTTGCGTTCTTGCTGTAATGTAGTGATGCATATAATAGTTTCACATAGTGTTTAATGATGTTCAGTGTGATATCTGAGATGGAAGGTGTTGTGTAATGCTTTAAAGAGAGATTGGGGTGTAACGTTTCAAAGAAAATCTGCTGTGCGATCTCGAACGAAGGCTT
The DNA here is from genome assembly GCA_030378365.1 of Hybognathus amarus. Classification (NCBI taxonomy): domain Eukaryota; kingdom Metazoa; phylum Chordata; class Actinopteri; order Cypriniformes; family Leuciscidae; genus Hybognathus; species Hybognathus amarus. Next base: position 149,888 of record JAQIUQ010005253.1, read on the forward strand.
TTATAAGGGCTGCGGCGGTTTGATTTAAGTACATCCTCTTAAAGTACAGTAATCTAATCTTGAGAGCTTGTGATCACAGTCTGCTGCACATCGTTATAGTCCAGTTAAAGGCAAAGCTATCAGATTCAACCAAAATGTGTGAGTCGTTAATAGGGGTGGGCGTTAGGACCGAAGTCTTATAGAGGGCCGAAGTTATCATCACGTCACTTTGTAGCCCAAATGTGGAAGTGAGTTAGCATTTTAGCACTCCCGGTTCCCTCGCTGAAAGTCTATGGGATTTTTGAATGGGTTTTTGCTAAATCGCCTGAAATAAGGTCTGTGGTGAACAAAGCCTCTAAATATTTTCACGTTTTGATCTATGACATAAAACACATCAGTTTTAACCCGCTTGTGTTTTTTTAAACTTTATTGTGTCTGCGTTTTTTTTTTTTTTTTTTTACTTTATATAGGCTTCAAAATGTATACATTTTGGATTAACTTGTAAAGATTATCTTGATAGACAAAACGTGTAAGGGTCACAACTCTTTGTTGAACACAGATCTTATTTTTTGCAATTTTCCAAAGTCTAAGGGGAAAATGCATAGCTTTTCAATCAGGGAACCCATGCGCCACTAACGTCCGAGTTGTCCTACAAAGTGACGTCATCACTTCGCCACTCTATTACAGAGCAATTTTACATCACTGTAACAGTGTATAACACAAGATATTATTTCTTTTTGGTGGAAAGTCAACAAAAAACATAATTTATATACAGTATTAAATGATGTCTTATATAATTACGTGCTAACACATATTTTAGGACAATTCAGTCAATTTAGTGATTTTAGAAAGTATTTTAAATGAGGTACGTCATCTCATCTACTTATTTTATTTTAAATTTAATATACATCTACCAAAATCATTTTATTTAAATATATATATATATATATATATATTTATTTATTTATATATTTATTTATTTATTGTTGTATTATTTATTTATTTTTGTAGTAATTGTTATTTAAATAATAATAACAAATATTCCAAAAAGTATTTTTTACTTTATTTTTTATTAGTTATTTTTATTTTATTTTTATTCGTAATAATGTTATTAAATAGTCCCAAAAAAGTCTGTCCCAAACAAAAAGTGCAAAGACTGCTCCACATTATAAAACTGTAAAACTTGTATTATACTAATATTTTTCACATTACTTGTGTTTCCACCAATATATCGTCCGTGGTATAAATGGTTTAGCAAAACACATTTCTATCGCCATACCTCTATACCGCCGTCACGCCGCCCACCCTGGTCTGATACCCTTCATTACTCTGATCCATAAAGTTTCAGGAAGTCCAGCATCTTTCCGAACTTTTCCGAGTGTTAAATTGGCACTGTGTGTGACAGCCCACACTCCGTGATTTCACCGACTGCGGACGCTGGGGAATAAAAATCTTGACAGGACCTCAATCCCCAAAGCAGCGGCCGATAGAATCACGTCCCCTTCCCTCACCTGGCCTTTAATGCAGTTGTACATTACATTTCGCACCTCATTACTGGGATGCCAGCCCTCCCAAACACTGCAGATCCCACACAAGCGTGTTCCGATCGATTCACAGCCGGTACACAGCCACTGCTGCTCGTTTAGCTCATTTAAAAATAGTGCTGTGGGTCAGATCTGCTGTGAGGGTTAATGAACTGCACAGGGATGTAAATGGGCAGATGATTTTGAGGGATGACATCATCCAATGTGTTATTGACAGCGTTGAGGAGGCTGTGTTTACTCAGTAAATTATGTGAAGCTTGTAAAAGTATCTAAGCTACAGTGAAGCTTTATATTAAACATCTTCATATTTCCCATTGCTACTTTGGAGAGAGGACATTCTAGGAGTGTTTGGCTTTTGCCTCAGCTCACTTATGTGACATTGTGACAAAAACTGCTGTCAGTGTTTTGTCAGGTTACAACATATTAGGAAAGCTATGGAAGCTTGTTTCCGCCATAGAATGAAAAATAAAAAGGTAATTGCAATTTTTATAAAAAGTCAGAATTGCGTGATATAAAATCAGAATTGCGGAAAATAAAGTCAAAATTGTGATATAAAGTCAGAATTGTGTGATATAAAGTCAGAATTACGAGTTATAAAGTCAGAATTGCGAGATATAATGTCAGAAATATGAGATTTAAACTATTCTGAGGGGAAAAAGGTTTTTTTCCAAGCAATTCTGACTATCTTGCAATTCTGACTTTACATCATGCATTTCTGACTTTATATCTTCGCAATTACTGACTTTATATCTCGCAATTCTGACTTTATATCTCGCAATTCTGACTTTATATCTTGCAATTCTGACTTTATATCTCGCAATTGCTGACTTTATATCTTGCAAGTCTGACTTTATAACACGCAATTGCGACTTTATATCACGCAATTCTGACTTTATATCTCAAAATTCTGACTTTATATCTCGCAATTATGACTTTATATCTCAAAATTCTGACTTTATATCTGCAATTATGACTTTATATCTCACAATTCTGACTTTATATCTCAAAATTCTGACTTTATATCATCGCAATTCTGACTTTATATCTCAAAATTCTGACTTTATATCTCGCAATTATGACTTTATATCTCACAATTTCTGACTTTATATCTCAAAATTCTGACTTTATATCTCGCAATTACTGACTTTATATCTCACAATTCTGACTTTATATCTCACAATTCTGACTTTATATCTTGCAATTCTGACTTTATATCTTGAAATTCTGACTTTATATCTCGCAATTCTGACTTTATATCTCAAAATTCTGACTTTATATCTTCGCAATTCTGACTTTATATCTCACAATTCTGACTTTATATCTCACAAATTCTGACTTTATATCTCGTAATTCTGACTTTATATCTCACAATTCTGACTTTATAACATGCAATTCTGACTTTATATCTTCGCAATTTTAACTTTATATCTCTGCAATTCTGACTTTATATCACGCAATTCTGACTTTACATCATGCATTTCTGACTTTATATCTCACAATTCTGACTTTAACATGTAATTGCGACTTTATATCATGCAATTCTGAGAAATAAAGTCAGAATTGCAAGATAAAAAGTCACAAATATTTATTTTTTTATTCGGTGGCTGAAACAAGCTTCCATAGACATCTATGATATTTTAAAAACATGAAGAATAAAAGTTAGTTAATCCCCAACACTACTGTAGTTTATGCGATTTCTCTTCCCAGAAATCTTTTGTTACAGTGTCGGTGTGATTGTATTCCATTTGCATTTGTGTGTGTGTGTGTTCAGACTCAGCAATCTGCTAGGGCTAAAGTGCTAAAATCCATTAAAATCCACTGTAGTCTGATTTCCGAAGAACATCAGAGCTGACACAGTGTAGCCTTGAAAAATAAGAACACACTTCCAAAAGGCTGTCGTTTTACAAACACAACCACCCGCACACACACCAGTACAGTAAACACACTGCAGTGCCAACACACGGAATGCCAGTGCAACAGATGGCACGCACACACACACACTCCCAGGTGGGATTGAAATCCCCACAGAGTTTCCTTCCTGTCTGTGTGTGGCGGTGGTGTTGCATGGACCGTGTTTAGGGAACGGCAGCGGTCAGCATGGCTCCTCTTCACCTCCTCTGCGCTCCTGCAGATATCACTCCTCTTCCTGCAAAAAAAGATCACGCGGCGCTGATTTTGAGCGCTCGGTGTGTGTCCTGGTGCTGGGAGCCATGGTAACAGAGTGGTCTAGCAACTGCTGTGTGTTTTTGAGATGCTTCAATGTGTGTAGGAGTGGGGAACTAGCTGCTTTAATTTTGGAAATGGCTTAATTTGTGTATATTTATATTCATGTTTTGTTTTAAACATAACATTTATCTCTTTAAGGGTGGGGTGTGCATATATTGTGAATGATATTGTTTATGCTGTATGTTCATCATGTTTGCTGCCTGTCTCCAGCGTGGTGCCTGAGAAATGAAGGAGTAAGCTCTGTGCTCCTCGGAGCCTCCAACACGGACCAGCTCATGGAGAATATAGGAGCAATACAGGTGAGAATGCAAATGAGTGTCAATCAAATGCTAAGCTCTGCCTCAAACCCATTATTGACCAATCTTAGTTTACTACAACTTGCAGCCATATGGACTTTTCATGTTTTCAGGGTTCCCAGAAGCAAAAGTCATTATAGTTGGGCATTTCTGCAGCACTTATTATATATATTTAGTTATTTTCGACTGTAAGTGAATGCAATCGCTTATAGTTCCTTGATAGCCTACATTTACCTGTCGATTGTGTTTAAACCAAGGATATTATAGTTTTGCATTTTTCATTAGTTTTTATTTTGTTTAGAATTTTTGTTTTAAATTCAGTTTAGTTTTAAAATGTGTTTGCAAGTTTATTTTAGTTTCTATTTTTTGAAAATGCTTGGTTTTAATTTAGTTTTTATTAGTTTTAGTCTCATGTTTTTGTAGTTTGGGTTATTTGTCAGGGGCAAGATTCAAAAAGCTCTTGTGTAATAATAACTCAAGGAAAACATTACATTTTAGAAATATCTATTCAATATCTATAAAACCACTACATAAAATGTAGCCTACAATGTGAAATTCCTTTACCGTACACAATCCACACGCCGTACCAAAAATGTACACATGTTCTATATAAAATTCACACCCCATACACCGCAAATAGTTTCCACACCCTATACTAAATCTACCCTATACAACACTCACCTGGACTGAAGCAGCAAACATTCAGTGTAAGAGTAAAATAATGACATGACATTATTTAATATGTGAATCACAGTTATAGTATTTTCATATCGAACAACTACATTTTACCACGAATTTGCGTATTATAATTGTATTTTATTTTAGTTTGTTTTGCAAACACACATTACAGTTTAGTTAGTTATCGTTTTTAAATTTTTTTGTAATACCTCGTTTTTGTTTTTATTTTTATTTTAGTTAACAACTTTTTTTAAAATAAAAAATCCCTTCTAGTTTTCGTTTTTCTTCGTTCGTTTTCTTTAACGATTATAACCTTGGTTTAAACTTGTGAGTTTTAAAAAATGTATTCATAAAACAAGCCTCATAAAACATTGGAAAAGCACTTATAGTGACACAGAGTACCTATATTTTGATAATTCTTGCACAAACGTTTGAGTTAATGGCTATCAAATGAGGCTTTTCTCTCTTCAGTTGGCTGTGAGAGGCATTTGCATCTATTCTGAATCAAACTGCCATTTTAACCATGTTACTGTGCAATTTAACAATATAACAGCATGCTTTCTAAAGTCATAAGAATAATCCGCGTCGATTTTAATCGCTTTATGAGCCCATTTTACAGCATATCATGCTGCACACAGGAATCTCCAGTTCATTCCTATGGGACGATCTGTAAAACTCATATCTGGGTGGGCGGAGCTTAGCAAAGGCTGAGTTGCTGGTTGTGAAATGCTATTATAATCAGGGTTTTCATGAATGTGAAGATATCAAATATAAATATTTTGAACAGGACATTTGAAACAAGGCTTGTAAAATGTTTAATCGGCTTGAAATTGGTCTTTTTAAAGGTTATCTTTATAAAATGATTTTTTAAAATGCTAATCTTGTTTTAATGTGGAGCGAGAAAGTCATGCAAATTCATTGGTCAAAATGTCTGGGAACCCTGATTAGAAATCACTAAAAGTTTAAGTATTCACCTTTATATAGTATAGCAGTCAAATACAACTTTTCCTTAAATTGTAAAAAACACGGAAATCAATATGTGGCGGTCAGCGCTGATAATGAGTTGGGCTGCCACTAATAAATGCATGGGAAACACTGTACCGGATACTCGGATAAACCTAGCTATTTTAATATAGTATCTAATACAGTCAATGCCGTATTATCCAATAAACAGTATAAACTAACAGAACGGAAGTTAACTTTGGGCCAGCTCATCACCATGGCAACGCGTTCTGATGAAAGCGTCTATATAATAGTGCTTTTGAATTGATTAATTGCGATTAATTGTAGGGCTGTCAAACGATTAATCGTAATTAATCGCATTCAAAATAAAAGTTTGTGTTTACATAATATATGTGGGTGCACTGTGTATAATTATTTTATATATATATAAATACACACACATGCATGTATATATTTAAGAAATATTTTCATGCATATACTGTATATAGATTTATATATTTTTATATTATATATAAATATTTTATATATAAATCTTTTTTTCTTCTTAAATATACATGCATGTGTGTGTTTATATATATATATACAAAATAAGTATACACAGTGCACCCACATACTGTATATTATGTAAACACAAACTTTTATTTTGGATACGATTAATCGTTTGACAGCCCTAATTAATTGCATCTAACATAGAAATTTATGTTTATATAATGTGTGTGTATATATTTTATTACATGTATGTGTGTGTGTGTGTGCATGTATATATATATATATATATATATATATATATATACACTTCCCTGTAGTGGCAAAAGGTTAATAATGTTTTGTTGCTCACTCTTTAAATATACATGGAAACCAGACTAATTTTGCTGCTCTTTTTGCAGGTTCTTCCAAAGCTATCCTCCTCCATCGTGCACGAGGTGGACAGTATCCTGGGAAACAAACCCTACAGTAAAAAGGACTACCGCTCCTAGTGTGGAACCAGACGGGACCGGATGCTCCGCACTCACCTTTGCCTGATCCTCCGTTAGCTTCAGCTTTTACTGAATGAGTACCGGCCGCATGAGACGGGCAAGCACCCACAAACCCTGGAGAGCAAGACTTTTACAACACAAAGGGTGAAAAATACACAAAACAAACACATTCACTGACAGAGGGGTTGAAATGCAGCATAGAGAGCGATGCATCGAAGATACGTGCTTACGGATTTCGTCCGTGTTACTCTACAGTCAAGGTACTTTAAAAATGAGATCACTAGGGTAATTAAGAACAAAAAATATGCTTAAACATTTTAAAAATAAATAACATGCTTGCTTGGTTGCTGGAAATATAACATTTTTGTTTGTTTTTTAATATTGAATGCATAATAGCAAAAATGGAGCTCAAGCTGAAATAGGTAATCAGTTGCACATGATCCATAGCCACTCGGGGTTTGCTCACCTCGTTCACATCATCGAAGTGTCTCGGCCCAGAACTCGTCACTGTGTCGTCTGCGTTACGTGTGCACACGCCCCTCCGCAGGCAAACCAATAAGCACTTTAAGGGAACATCAGAGGGAGTGGCTTTGTGTGAACTGATTGAAGCGCAGCTCCTCTAGTGTGGAAGCGGTGGCTTTTGCTTATTCTGCATCGTCTCGGTGTCCGCTCTTCTCTGTTTAGCCTCAAACGGCGGCTCTGGCTTCTCATGTGTCATTTCTTTGCTAACAGTTCTGCGAGTTCGAATCACTCCATCAGATGTTGTGCTTTTGGAGGGCAGCGGTCTGTCTGGATGTTGAAGAACGCTGGAAACTGACGGTCTTCCTTCCACAGTAACCTGCTCCTAGCACACACACCTGATCATACACTTACTCTCACTGGTTTAGTAGATTTTAAGTGTAGATTGAATGACCTGAGGTATTAATGGGATTAGCATGCTTCAAGAATATTTAATGCGAGTACTAGTTTTCAGTCTGAAGAGTGAATGTTAGGAAACATGTCAAGGTCATATTTCACCTCCGAATCAAAATCAAAATGAGATGATATAAACCATTACAAAAAAGCTTTCTTTGTGACATTATTTACATGACAATTAAACACATTTCCTTCCCACATATATGTATGCATATATATATATATATATATATATATATATATATATATATATATATATTTGTATATGTGTATATATATATATATATATATATATATACACATACAGAAAGTATGTTTAATTTTAATTGTAGGTTGTTTAAGTTTAAGTACATATGGTAGTGTTTATTTTACTAATTTTAATGTAAAAAATTAGTAATAAAAAAAAAATATATATATATACAGTACATATGCATAACAATATACAATTTGTGATAAAAATGCGAGTAGCCTTCAATCGGGTCATGGGGCCTATTCGACCAAAATCGACTTTTACTTAATATAAAATCTCAGTGGAATGACTTTTCATACATTATCTATCTATACACACAAAAAACTGGGCTTGATTCGGTTGATCTGAAGGTATGTAAAAAAAAATTGTTTACACTTCTGGTCTTCGGGGTCAATATGACCCCACATTGAAATGAATGAGAAATGTGAAAAAATGAAACTAAATATATGTTCTTCATGTGTCAAAAAAAAAAAAAAATCCGGCCAAAATCTGAATTTTTTTACAGAGAAATGAAGGCCTAGTACTAGAGCATAAATGCAATGTATCATAAAAAAATTATATTTCATATGCAAGCTAATGGTGTGGTTGAGGAATTGTGTGGTATATGGATACAAAAGTACTTTATATCTCCAAAAACACAGCATTAATTAATAGATGAGAAGTAAACAAAACAAATTATATATTATTTGTTTGATTGAAAATTTATATTTTTTTGTACAATTACTCAATCTGTTGTTGTATAGACCCCGAAGCCCAGAAGTGTAAACAGGAAACTAAGACCATTTGAAGGGTAATTGTCATGTAAATAATGTCACAAAATAATACAAAGTCCCAAAAATATGCAAATATAATTGATCTAATCTGAAATATTGGAATTTTATTCATGTTTTGGGCTGATTAAAACAAGTAAAAACATGGGGTGGTGGAAGCCTAATGGACTGTTAATGGACTAAATAAAGTTAAAACACAGTTCTGCTTTACCACCCTCTGATTGAACATCTATAACTAGCTCCAAAAAAATCTATAATTAAAAATCAGTTTCATAATGTTCCCTGCAGTTTAGCTACGGTCACCTGTGGCCTTCACCAGCACAGTGATAGGGCAGGAGTTTTAGCCAATAGAAAAGCAGACTGTTTAAACGGCATTATGTCGCCTGCCCAATAGGAGCTCAGGGACTGCAGTAGAATGTCTATGTTTGTGCATATGTGTGTGTGTGTGTGTGTGTGTGTGTGAGAGAGAGCTACATCGTCTAACATAGTTAAGAAGCAGAAGTTGCTGTTTCTTCATCTCATTTCTGGACACTGGGCATTTCTGGTGATGATACATGTGGCTGAAGCCAAAGATTTCTCCCACATCCCGTCAGTAACGTGACTCCCGTGTCCTCTTTCGGACGCAGAGACGATCGGTCATTTAGCAGCATGCATCTGTGCATCTTTCTTCACTTTGTATTCACTCTTAGCAGCGCTCTATAAGTATAAGTACATATATACACTTGGTGCAAGTATACATAGTGCACCCGGTGTGAATAAGCAGTCTATAGATCTTTTGTAAATGGAGGAAGATATTACTGAATTCGAGCAGTGTCCCTGATCAAGCACAAGGGAAATGCATGAGGTTCATTTGGAAAGCATGCTGTATCCCGGATCAATGCTCACTAGTGCTATTATCGTATTATCACGGATAATATTGGCAAGACGGAAATTACGTGATCGTTTTTTGTGTGCTGTTCTGAAAAGATGAGCTTGCTGTTCTTAAACTACTTTACAGACATCAAAACGTGGACGCTGCTGTGTGCTTGATGTGATTGACAAAACGCTCCATTCATGACTTAGATCAGCTTTAAAAACAGTTGAATGTTGACGTCGGCGTCCGTTGATCATCTTCTCATCTGTGTGTTTGTGTCTCTGACCCGAGCGCTTGGAGCCACGCACATTTACTGTGTGATGATAACAGTGCAGTTATTCCTAAGATTTGCACTTTATTCATTAGGCACTTATTAATTGGAGTTGATTTACAGTTATAGTGTTGATGTCTTCCTTTTACCCCTTTAAAGGAATGTTTCAGAAGTTCAGCTGATGCGTGTCGATTAACACAGTATTGTGCTTAAAATGGAAAGACGTGTCTATAGCAGAAATGTGCAGCTGGTCATTGTTCTGTTCAAATAATTTGAGTTTATTGGAGCATGATTGACTTGTGTTTATGTCATCATTTCTAGAAGGTAGATATTTTCTTCTGGTTTTCTTGGTGCATATTGTGTGAAATTTACAGGGTTTACTTTTTTAATGAGAATTTGGGAAGAAAATGCTTAATTTTAATGGGATAATTTTACACAATTAAAAGAGTAGTTCACTTTTGAAAAAACTTTTGCTGATAATTTACTCACCCCCATGTCATCCAACATGTCCACGTCTTTCTTTCTTCAGTCGAAAAGAAATTAATGTTTTTGATGAAAACATTCCAGGATTTTCTCCATATAATGGACTTCAATGGGGACCAAACGGTTCAAGGTCCAAATGAGAGTTTCAGTGCAGCTTCAAAGGGCTTTAAACGGACACCAGACGATGAATAAGGGTCTTATCTAGTGAAACGATCGGTCATTTAAAAAATAAATAACAAAGTTTAAGTTTTATAAGCTCAAATGCTTGCCTTGCTCTGTTCTGTGATGCGCGTTCGTAACTCTCCTGTTAGAACTCGTTCATCAGAATGAAAAAATCTTTTTTGAGTACATGACTTGAAGCGTCCTAGATAAGACCCTTATTCATCGTCTGGTGTCGTTTTAAAGCCCTTTGAAGCTGCACTGAAACTCTCATTTGGACCTTGAACCGTTTGGTCCCCATTGAAGTCCATTATATGGAGAAAATCCTGGAATGTTTTCATCAAAAACCTTCATTTCTTTTAGACTGAAGAAAGAAAGACATGGACATGCTGGATGACATGGGGTGAGTAAATTATCAGCAAAAGTTTTTTTAAAAAGTGAACTATTCCTTTAAGCGTACTGAAAAATATAACAGATTTTAGGGTCAAATATTATCTGGATTTATTTATTTTTTCAGTCAGATTAAGTTAGGCAAAAAAATAAAATAAATACATTGAAAAATTAGTTTTTAAGAATGGGGTGGTGGATGGCTATAAATAATGTGCACAGATAGTGTTGTAAGCAGTTTCGTCACACTAGTATCAGGCTAGTATAATATCTTCACACTTAGTGTATTTTAATATTCTCTAATATGTTGCAAATGAGAATTTGGTGAGGAAATGATTCATTGTCACTCAATAAATCATCCTAAAATAAGCATCTTTTTTTGGTAAATATAATTAGTCGTCAAATAAATAAAATAAATGAATTTATGATTTTTAAAAGAAGAAAAATATAATAGCCAAATGGTTAAAACAGTGACAGACATGTTAAGTCATTTTGGTAACACTTTATTTTACAGTGTCCTCCTTGTTAGGTACTTATCATCTTAAGCAACTATCCCTCAACCAAACCCTATAGTAAGTAAATGTTAATTAATATTACTCGGTACTTAAATATACTGTATAATTACACTGTGACACCTTGAAACGAAATCATTCATTTTTACCACACTGGAATTCTAATACAGTATAACGTTTGAAGTCATTATGGGTTCACTTCACTAAACATAAATGTTCATAAACTTTCATTGTAAGCTCATTACCGTCAACATCATATTTCCAAACTGAGAAACCAGTGGAAATATCCTGATCCGTTCACTGAACCTGGAACATTCCTCTGTATTTCATTGTGTATTGTCAGTTAAATTTTAGTACACTGAAATATCATCGAAATTGAATGACATCACCTAAAGTGTGTGTGAGAGATCTAATCTAACGAGCAGTAGATTTGTGAATAAAGGCAGTTGGTTGTTAGTGTTAGTTGTGTGTGTTCTCATCAGTGTGTGTTAGACACTAGATGCCAGGATCACAGCGGCTTTGAATGGACTCGTCATGTTCAGTTTTGTGTTTTGCTGTTGGTCCGTGTTGTCCATGTCAGCCTGTGTTGTTCCTCAGAGACCTTTAACACACACGTATGCCGTCCGGGCGTAAATATCATTGACAGAATTGTTTCAATGCCTCCAAGTAGTTTGTGAAAACTGGCAGAATTTTTAGTAGTGACATTTTTAAGTTGTAAAAGCAGGGAAAGTGTAATCGCTGTTAAATCTGTAATAATCAGTCTAGCCATATAGATGAACTCATCTACAATCCATATTTTACAGGTCAGAGGTTATGGATATGTGTGTGGAAGGTTTTTTTGTTTGTTTGTTTTTAATACCATACACAAGGTTCCATTCCCAAGGAAATTATTTTTCATGTTTAATATTTTGCAAGGATAAAGACAAAAATATGATTTTATTTTTTTACCATTCTTTGTTGCCCTTTGGTGGTACTGACCTGAAGATGATGATGATGATGATGATGATGATGATGACAACAAAGAATACAAAAGAGCAATTATTTGCACTGAATATGCATTTTGGAGAATTCTGTGAAATGTATACAATGGCAAGCTACATATCCACGCTTTGTGGAGAAATACTGTATGTCAAGTCAGATATCTGTATATAGTTTGACCTTTGTACATATATATATATATATATATATACATGAGAGTATTCATGTTCCTGATCACTCCAGCCTTTGGTTCTTTATTTTTCATCGAAAGGCATTTGCTGACTGCATTGTGCTTGAGTCTGAATTTAGACATGTACAGCGCCAGTATCTATGAAATGACAACTATTAAATGATGACAATGAAAAACAGCCTGCGTGTGTATTTGTCTTCTTGGTGTGGAAGAATTACATTAATGGAGGCTTCGGTTAAATAAGGAAATATTACTGGCAACATTTTACAAAACTGAGGCCAGAGTCACAAAAATCTTCTTGAGTCAGAAAGTTATCAACTCTTTACGGAAGAGGATTAGGGCCATTCAATAATAAAAAAAAATGCAACCATCTCGTCATATGCGAAATTAAATTTCATTAAATGCAACCATCTCGTCATATGCGATTAAAGTCATAATGCGAAATTAAATTTTGAGAAAAAAAGTCGAAATGCAATCTTGAGAATAAACTCATTAAATATCGAGAATAAAGTCGTTGTGTTGCGAGAAAATGTGTTAAATTTCAGAAAAAAAGTCGAAATAATCGTGAGAAAATAAACTCGTTAAATTTTGAGAATAAAGTTCGTTGTGTTGCGAGAAAAATTTGTTAAATTTCGAGAAAAAAGTCAAAATAATACTCATTAATTTTCGAAAATAATTGTGAGAATTTAAAGAGCACCTATCATGGATTTTTGAAAATGACTGTTCATGTGGTGTGGAATATAGCTCTAAGGGAATGAAAACATCCTGCAAAGATTTATATCTGAAAGATTATAATGGCATAAATGCTACGTGGATCTCAATATCTCAGCTCTGGAAGGGTCTAGAGCCTCCATTTTTGCACCCAGGTCTAAGTTCAATGGCCCTCTATCAGAATCCAGAAGTTTCAAGAAAATCGAGAAACTTTTTCACCCCCCAAAAAAAACATACAGGGGTACCACTGTCGTTTTTTTTTTTGGGGGGGCAAAAAAATAATTTTCTACAATCTTCTTGAAACTCTGGATTCTTGATAGAGGGCCATTGAACTTAGACCTGAGTGCAAAAATGGAGGCTCTAGACCTTTCCAGAGCTGAGATATTTAGATATTTATAATGGCATACAGAGCTGAGATATTGAGATATTTACAATGGCATAAATGCTACGTGAAATCTCAATATCTCAGCTCTGGAAGGGTCTAGAGTCTCCATTTTTGCACTCAGATCTAAGTCCCATGGCCCTCTATCAGAATCCAGAGTTTCAAGAAAATCAAAATTTTGACCAGAAAAAAACGACAGTGGTACCCCTTACGTTTTTTTTTGGGTCAAAATTTTGATTTTCTTGAAACTCTGGATTCTGATAGAGGGCCATGGGACTTAGATCTGAGTGCAAAAATGGAGGCTCTAGACCCTTCCAGAGCTGAGATATTGAGATATTCACGTAGCATTTATGCCATCTGTAAATATCTCAATATCTCAGCTCTGTATGCCATTATAAATATCTAAATATCTCAGCTCTGGAAGGGTCTAGAGCCTCCATTTTTGCACTCAGATCTAAGTCCCATGGCCCTCTATCAGAATCCAGAGTTTCAAGAAAATCAAAATTTTGACCCGAAAAAAAACGTAAGGGGTACCACTGTCGTTTTTTTTTTCGGGTCAAAATTTTGATTTTCTTGAAACTCTGGATTCTGATAGAGGGCCATGGGACTTAGATCTGAGTGCAAAAATGGAGGCTCTAGACCCTTCCAGAGCTGAGATATTTAGATATTTATAATGGCATATAGAGCTGAGATATTGAGATATTTACAATGGCATAAATGCTACGTGAAATCTCAATATCTCAGCTCTGGAAGGGTCTAGAGCCTCCATTTTTGCACTCAGATCTAAGTCACATGGCCCTCTATTCAGAATCCAGAGTTTCAAGAAAATCAAAATTTTGACCCTGAAAAAAAAACGTAAGGGGTACCACTGTCGTTTTTTTTTCGGGTCAAAATTTTGATTTTCTTGAAACTCTGGATTCTGATAGAGGGCCATGGGACTTAGATCTGAGTGCAAAAATGGAGGCTCTAGACCCTTCCAGAGCTGAGATATTGAGATTTCACGTAGCATTTATGCCATTGTAAATATCTCAATATCTCAGCTCTGTATGCCATTATAAATATCTAAATATCTCAGCTCTGGAAGGGTCTAGAGCCTCCATTTTTGCACTCAGATCTAAGTCCCATGGCCCTCTATCAGAATCCAGAGTTTCAAGAAAATCAAAATTTTGACCCGAAAAAAAATCAAGGGGTACCACTGTCGTTTTTTTTTTCGGGTCAAAATTTTGATTTTCTTGAAACTCTGGATTCTGATAGAGGGCCATGGGACTTAGATCTGAGTGCAAAAATGGAGGCTCTAGACCCTTCCAGAGCTGAGATATTTAGATATTTATAATGGCATACAGAGCTGAGATATTGAGATATTTACAATGGCATAAATGCTACGTGAAATCTCAATATCTCAGCTCTGGAAGGGTCTAGAGCCTCCATTTTTGCACTCAGATCTAAGTCCCATGGCCCTCTATCAGAATCCAGAGTTTCAAGAAAATCAAAATTTTGACCCCGAAAAAAAAATCAAGGGGTACCACTGTCGTTTTTTTTCGGGTCAAAATTTTGATTTTCTTGAAACTCTGGATTCTGATAGAGGGCCATGGGACTTAGATCTGAGTGCAAAATGGAGGCTCTAGACCCTTCCAGAGCTGAGATATTGAGATTTCATGTAGCATTTATGCCATTGTAAATATCTCAATATCTCAGCTCTGTATGCCATTATAAATATCTAAATATCTCAGCTCTGGAAGGGTCTAGAGCCTCCATTTTTGCACTCAGATCTAAGTCCCATGGCCCTCTATCAGAATCCAGAGTTTCAAGAAAATCAAAATTCCAACCCGAAAAAAAAAACGTAAGGGGTACCACTGTCGTTTTTTTTTGGGTCAAAATTTTGATTTTCTTGAAACTCTGGATTCTGATAGAGGGCCATGGGACTTAGATCTGAGTGCAAAAATGGAGGCTCTAGACCCTTCCAGAGCTGAGATATTTAGATATTTATAATGGCATACAGAGCTGAGATATTGAGATATTTACAATGGCATAAATGCTACATGAAATCTCAATATCTCAGCTCTGGAAGGGTCTAGAGCCTCCATTTTGCACTCAGATCAAGTCCCATGGCCCTCATCAGAATCCAGAGTTTCAAGAAAATCAAAATTTTGACTCAAAAAAAAAAAACGTAAGGGGTACCACTGTCGTTTTTTTTCGGGTCAAAATTTTGATTTTCTTGAAACTCTGGATTCTGATAGAGGGCCATGGGACTTAGATCTGAGTGCAAAATGGAGGCTCAGACCCTTCCAGAGCTGAGATATTTGAGATTTCATAATGGCATACATGCCAGCTGTAGATATCTGAGATATTTAGTCTGTATGCCATTAAAACTACTCAAATATCTCAGCTCTGGAAGGGTCTAGAGCCTCCATTTTGCACTCAGATCAAGTCACATGGCCCTCTATCAGAATCTAGAGTTTCAAGAAAATCAAAATTTTGACCCGAAAAAAAACGTAAGGGGTACCACTGTCGTTTTTTTTTTTGGGTCAAAATTTTGATTTTCTTGAAACTCTGGATTCTGATAGAGGGCCATGGGACTTAGATCTGAGTGCAAAATGGAGGCTCTAGACCCTTCCAGAGCTGAGATATTTAGATATTTATAATGGCATACAGAGCTGAGATATTGAGATATTTACAATGGCATAAATGCTACGTGAAATCTCATATCTCAGCTCTGGAAGGGTCTAGAGCCTCCATTTTTGCACTCAGATCTCAAGTCCCATGGCCCTCTATCAGAATTCAGAGTTTCAAGAAAATCTAAAATTTGACCTCGAAAAAAAAAACAACAGGGGTACCACTGTACGTTTTTTTTTGGGTCAAAATTTTGATTTTCTTGAAACTCTGGATTCTGATAGAGGGCTATGTGACTTAGATCTGAGTGCAAAAATGGAGGCTCTAGACCCTTCCAGAGCTGAGATATTTAGATATTTATACATGGCATACAGAGCTGTAGATATTGAGATATTTACAATGGCATAAATGCTACTGTAAATATCTCAATATCTCAGCTCTGGAAGGGTCTAGAGCCTCCATTTTTGCACTCAGATCTAAGTCCCATGGCCCTCTATCAGAATCCAGAGTTTCAAGAAAATCAAAATTTTGACCCGAAAAAAAAACGACAGTGGTACCACTGTACGTTTTTTTTTTGGGTCAAAATTTTGATTTTCTTGAAACTCTGGATTCTGATAGAGGGCCATGGGACTTAGATCTGAGTGCAAAAATGGAGGCTCTAGACCCTTCCAGAGCTGAGATATTTAGATATTTATAATGGCATACAGAGCTGAGATATTGAGATATTTACAATGGCATAAATGCTACGTGAAATCTCAATATCTCAGCTCTGGAAGGGTCTAGAGCCTCCATTTTTGCACTCAGATCTAAGTCACATGGCCCTCTATCAGAATCCAGAGTTTCAAGAAAATCAAAATTTTGACCTCAAAAAAAAAACGTAAGTGGTACCCCTTACGTTTTTTTTTCGGGTCAAAATTTTGATTTTCTTGAAACTCTGGATTCTGATAGAGGGCCATGGGACTTAGATCTGAGTGCAAAATGGAGGCTCTAGACCCTTCCAGAGCTGAGATATTGAGATATTTATAATGGCATATATGCCAGCTGTAGATATCTCAATATCTACAGCTGGCATGAATGCCATTATAAATATCTAAATATCTCAGCTCTGGAAGGGTCTAGAGCCTCCATTTTTGCACTCAGATCTAAGTCCCATGGCCCTCTATCAGAATCCAGAGTTTCAAGAAAATCAAAATTTTGACCCGAAAAAAAACGACAGTGGTACCCCTTGTCGTTTTTTTTCGGGTCAAAATTTTGATTTTCTTGAAACTCTGGATTCTGATAGAGGGCCATGGGACTTAGATCTGAGTGCAAAAATGGAGGCTCTAGACCCTTCCAGAGCTGAGATATTTTAGATATTTATAATGGCATACAGAGCTGAGTATTGAGATATTTACAATGGCATAAATGCTACGTGAAATCTCAATATCTCAGCTCTGGAAGGTCTAGAGCCTCCATTTTTGCACTCAGATCTAAGTCACATGGCCCTCTATCAGAATCCAGAGTTTCAAGAAAATCAAAATTTTGACCCGAAAAAAAAAACGTACAGGGGTACCACTTACGTTTTTTTTTCGGGTCAAAATTTTGATTTTCTTGAAACTCTGGATTCTGATAGAGGGCCATGGGACTTAGATCTGAGTGCAAAAATGGAGGCTCTAGACCCTTCCAGAGCTGAGATATTTAGATATTTATAATGGCATACAGAGCTGAGATATTGAGATATTTACAATGGCATAAATGCTACGTGAAATCTCAATATCTCAGCTCTGGAAGGGTCTAGAGCCTCCATTTTTGCACTCAGATCTAAGTCACATGGCCCTCTATCAGAATCCAGAGTTTCAAGAAAATCAAAATTTTGACCCGAAAAAAAAACGTAAGGGGTACCACTGTCGTTTTTTTTTCGGGTCAAAATTTTGATTTTCTTGAAACTCTGGATTCTGATAGAGGGCCATGGGACTTAGATCTGAGTGCAAAAATGGAGGCTCTAGACCCTTCCAGAGCTGAGATATTTAGATATTTATAATGGCATACATGCCAGCTGTAGATATTGAGATATTTACAACTGGCATAAATGCTACTATGAATATCTAAATATCTCAGCTCTGGAAGGGTCTAGAGCCTCCATTTTTGCACTCAGATCTAAGTCACATGGCCCTCTATCAGAATCCAGAGTTTCAAGAAAATCAAAATTTTGACCCGAAAAAAAAACGTACAGTGGTACCCCTGTACGTTTTTTTTCGGGTCAAAATTTTGATTTTCTTGAAACTCTGGATTCTGATAGAGGGCCATGTGGACTTAGATCTGAGTGCAAAAATGGAGGCTCTAGACCCTTCCAGAGCTGAGATATTGAGATTTCACGTAGCATTTATGCCATTGTAAATATCTCAATATCTCAGCTCTGTATGCCATTATAAATATCTAAATATCTCAGCTCTGGAAGGGTCTAGAGCCTCCATTTTTGCACTCAGATCTAAGTCCCATGGCCCTCTATCAGAATCCAGAGTTTCAAGAAAATCAAAATTTTGACCCAAAAAAAAAACGAAAGGGGTACCACTGTCGTTTTTTTTTTGGGTCAAAATTTTGATTTTCTTGAAACTCTGGATTCTGATAGAGGGCCATGGGACTTAGATCTGAGTGCAAAAATGGAGGCTCTAGACCCTTCCAGAGCTGAGATATTTAGATATTTATAATGGCATACAGAGCTGAGATATTGAGATATTTACAATGGCATAAATGCTACGTGAAATCTCAATATCTCAGCTCTGGAAGGGTCTAGAGCCTCCATTTTTGCACTCAGATCTAAGTCCCATGGCCCTCTATCAGAATCCAGAGTTTCAAGAAAATCAAAATTTTGACCCGAAAAAAAAACGTAAGGGGTACCACTGTACGTTTTTTTTTGGGTCAAAATTTTGATTTTCTTGAAACTCTGGATTCTGATAGAGGGCCATGGGACTTAGATCTGAGTGCAAAAATGGAGGCTCTAGACCCTTCCAGAGCTGAGATATTTAGATATTCATAATAGCATTTATGCCATTGTAGATATCTCAGATATCTACAGCTGGCATAAATGCCATTATAAATATCTCAATATCTCAGCTCTGGAAGGGTCTAGAGCCTCCATTTTTGCACTCAGATCTAAGTCCCATGGCCCTCTATCAGAATCCAGAGTTTCAAGAAAATCAAAATTTTGATCCCGAAAAAAAAAACGACAGTGGTACCCCTTACGTTTTTTTTTCGGGTCAAAATTTTGATTTTCTTGAAACTCTGGATTCTGATAGAGGGCCATGGGACTTAGATCTGAGTGCAAAAATGGAGGCTCTAGACACCTTCCAGAGCTGAGATATTGAGATTTCACGTAGCATTTATGCCATTGTAAATATCTCAATATCTCAGCTCTGTATGCCATTATAAATATCTAAATATCTCAGCTCTGGAAGGGTCTAGAGCCTCCATTTTTGCACTCAGATCTAAGTCCCATGGCCCTCTATCAGAATCCAGAGTTTCAAGAAAATCAAAACTTTGACCTCGAAAAAAACGTAAGTGGTACCACTGTCGTTTTTTTTTGGGTCAAAATTTTGATTTTCTTGAAACTCTGGATTCTGATAGAGGGCCATGTGACTTAGATCTGAGTGCAAAAATGGAGGCTCTCAGCACCTTCCAGAGCTGAGATATTGAGATTTCACGTAGCATTTATGCCATTGTAAATATCTCAATATCTCAGCTCTGTATGCCATTATAAATATCTAAATATCTCAGCTCTGGAAGGGTCTAGAGCCTCCATTTTTGCACTCAGATCTAAGTCCCATGGCCCTCTATCAGAATCCAGAGTTTCAAGAAAATCAAAATTTTGACCCGAAAAAAAACGTACAGGGGTACCACTGTACGTTTTTTTTTTGGGTCAAAATTTTGATTTTCTTGAAACTCTGGATTCTGATAGAGGGCCATGTGACTTAGATCTGAGTGCAAAAATGGAGGCTCTAGACCTTCCAGAGCTGAGATATTGAGATTTCACTAGCATTTATGCCATTGTAAATATCTCAATATCTCAGCTCTGTATGCCATTATAAATATCTAAATACTCAGCTCTGGAAGGGTCTAGAGCCTCCATTTTTGCACTCAGATCTAAGTCCCATGGCCCTCTATCAGAATCCAGAGTTTCAAGAAAATCAAAATTTTGACCCGAAAAAAAACGAACAGGTGTACCACTGTACGTTTTTTTTTTCGGGTCTAAAATTTTGATTTTCTTGAAACTCTGGATTCTGATAGAGGGCCATGGGACTTAGATCTGAGTGCAAAAATGGAGGCTCTAGACCCTTCCAGAGCTGAGATATTTAGATTTCATGTAGCATTTATGCCATTGTAAATATCTCAATATCTCAGCTCTGTATGCCATTATAAATATCTAAATATCTCAGCTCTGGAAGGGTCTAGAGCCTCCATTTTTGCACTTAGATCTAAGTCCCATGGCCCTCTATCAGAATCCAGAGTTTCAAGAAAATCAAAATTTTGACCTCGAAAAAAAAACGACAGTGGTACCCCTTACGTTTTTTTTCGGGTCAAAATTTTGATTTTCTTGAAACTCTGGATTCTGATAGAGGGCCATGGGACTTAGATCTGAGTGCAAAAATGGAGGCTCAATACCTTCCAGAGCTGAGATATTGAGATTTCACGTAGCATTTATGCCATTGTAAATATCTCAATATCTCAGCTCTGTATGCCATTATAAATATCTAAATATCTCAGCTCTGGAAGGGTCTAGAGCCTCCATTTTTGCACTTAGATCTAAGTCCCATGGCCCTCTATCAGAATCCAGAGTTTCAAGAAAATCAAAATTTTGACTCCGAAAAAAATCGTAAGGGGTACCACTGTCGTTTTTTTTTTTCGGGTCAAAATTTTGATTTTCTTGAAACTCTGGATTCTGACAGAGGGCCATGGGACTTAGATCTGAGTGCAAAAATGGAGGCTCTAGACCCTTCCAGAGCTGAGATATTGAGATTTCACGTAGCATTTATGCCATTGTAAATATCTCAATATCTCAGCTCTGGCAAGGCTTAGAGCCTCCATTTTTGCACTCAGATCTAAGTCCCATGGCCCCTCATCAGAATCCCAGAGTTTCAAAGAAAATCAAAACTTTCGCACCTGAAAAAATGGCTCAAGGGGTACCACCTGTCGCTTTTTTTTTCGGGTCAAACAACATGTAAATCACACTGT
>JAQIUQ010005263.1:0-48725 GCA_030378365.1 Hybognathus amarus
TTCAGCAATACATAATGCCAATGTACTTTTGGTTCAGTTCTCATATTGCTTATGTTCACCAACAGCATTTTGTTTCTAAATTGAGAAATAAGAAGTAAAAACATAAATTATTATAAGTATTCCTACAGTTTTAAAAATAATTGTTATATTTTTAATATATTTTTAAAATGATCTGTTCCTTGACTAATCTACATTTTCAGCAGCCATAATAGTCTTCAGTGTCACATGATCCTTGGGACATTTCTTTCTAATATATGCTGATCGTGCTCAAGAAACATTTCTTATTGTATCCATGTTTTGAAAACAGTTGTGCAGCGTTTTGGAAACGTTAAAAAATTATCGATGAAATGAAAAAAACAGCATTTATAAGAGACCAGAAATTAACTGATATTTTTATATCTATTAATAAATCCTGCTATATAAAAAGCATTCATTTCTTTAGAAGAAAAATAATCTTACTAACCCTTAAAGTAATAGTTCACCAAAAATGAAAAAGCATCTAAATTCTTCTTGTCAAAGGGATAATATATTCATTAACAAATAAGAAATGACACACCAGTATACAGCAGTATGAGATATAGCCTGCACTGAAAATTCTCTCAATTTTGCATCGAAATTACTGAAGAGGTGGGAGAGATGTTTGGTGTGGATGAAGGATGTGTTTGAGATGGTGTGTGTTCCCCAAGAGATTTCTCCAGGAGCATGTGTTGGGGCAGGGCTGTGGTAACAGGTACATTCCCCCCTCGCTGGTTTATGTTTAACAAGTGACATATTGTTTATTGAACCACCTGCCATCATCCTTTCTTTGTTCTCATGTTCTTGTGCTCATTCTGTTGATAAACTTGCAGCTGTGGATTCTGATTAAATACTTTGTAATTTAGCCAAAACCATGTTACTGTGCTCTTTTTCTGACTGTCTTTCTGTCTTAACACTTCAGGAATACATTTGAGTGGTTTCATCCATGTGTAAGAACAGATTTCTATAGAAAGTGTTTTTAATTACATATAGTATTGGCTACAACCCCTCGATGTCATCTTCACCATGTTGAAATGATGTGTACAACTATTTCATTATGGTGAGAATCCTAAGGCTACCATTGGCTGCCGTCTCTATGGATACACCAATCACGAATGTAGTTAGTGATGCGAAGACAAAATAATAGATAAATTATCAAATCAATAATTTGATAATTAAACACTCTTATTATTGTTATTTACTAGCAGAGACAACCAGACAATAGTATATATGCAGCTGAAGAAGCAGAAAAGATCTAAAGCTAGAGGACAGAATGTGAAGACAAGGAAAGACATAAACATCAGTTCTGGAAGAGGATCTAAAATTTGATGATAGAAAAAATCCTAAGCAGTGATGCTTTCTTTTGTTGGACTAGAACACATACATTAGCATATAGACTAACTGATGCCATTGATGCTACAACAAACTGTCCCACAATTTTGTTCATATGTGCACCCTAAAGGGAACTCTGTGTACAAGCTGTATGAGATCTGCTTATACCATGAGAACACCATCTGTTGATGTTGATGAGATTCTGGGGCCTCTGGGGACTGAGGAGAAATGAGAGTAACAAGGAGACATGACATGTGTGTGTGTGTGTGTGTGTGTGTGTGTGTGTGTGTGTGTGTGTGTGTGTGTGTGTGAGGAACTTGATTAAAGATGGTCATGATTAATGACTGTCTGTGGTACACGCTCCCATGCATGCAAGCACAGCCACTGAAAAACAATACCAGTGCATCCACACTCACCCATCCACATCAAAGACAACCCCGAAGGGCAAAACCAAGAAATCATGTCAGTAATGAGTTTTTATTATTTTATTTGTAGCAGAGCAGATCCAAGCGAGTTAAAAAGTCTAAAATGACACAGACCTGACAGAACTGTGACTGTTCTTCACGGTGATGAAGCTACTGCTGAAGATATCTGAACAAGCTACCATCTGAACCAGGCTGCAGAAACTATAAAATGGCACCAATTATGTTTTGAGAAGGTATGGGTTTGTGGGCACCGCGCAACGCAACAAAGACATTCATCGGTATGAGACCAGAGATGATCTTGGCTATTGTTGTCCCTGTAGGGAGCATGGAGAGGGGGTTTAAAGTGATGAGGTCCTGTCTGATGGGTTTGTTGCAACTGAAATGACATACAAATAATGTTTATTCAGTATTATTCAAACCCTTTTGGTGCAACTCACGAAACCATGAGGAGGATGATAATTCTGTTACATTATCCCTAATATTAGAAGAAGGACACTCATTTTCTATTGGTTCAGTATCAGATTAAATTAAGTATTTCAACATAAATACACCAGTGGTGTAATACAAAAATAGGGTGGGAACAATGCTGTATCAAATATACAGTATACATTAATACAAAATAACACTACGATGTCAATAAATCAATTTCAATACATTGAGTTTAATGCATCAACATGTAGAACTCATGTTAATGTGACAGCATTTAACAGTTATGCCAGAGTTTTTCTGTATCTTTTTTGGGGGGGTTAAAATCCAAATACATATTTTAGAAAGTACATAACCACCATGTTCAAAACTATCTGCTTGCCTAGCTCGATTCAGAAGCAGTTCCAGCTTGTAATAATGTTTTTAATTCCAGTGGTACTGGTGGACTTCTGCGGAGATTTGAGAGGCATGTCTTTGGATTTTATAGCCTTTTTCACTGCACTTGATATTATTGAACTTATCAATTTGATGGCGGATGCAGAAAGGTTCAAACAACAATCACCAGTGACGGACTGAGATTCACCCACTGTAAAATGCAAAGAGCTTGATTGGACTCAAGTGGCTACCAGGAGAAGAGATTGCGCGTTTACAGACTGCAACTGCGACCGGACCCAGTGCGAAAACAAGCACATTACAAGAAGGACTTTACATGTGGTCACGGCAATGCTGAAGTTGTTAACACAATGGAGCAAAGCATAATTTGCACGGTTTTTACGTGACATGATAACTTATAAGTGATGCCTTCCTTTCAGATGTAGTGCCTTCAGATCTCACTTTGACGTGACTGTGATTACAAGAGGTAAAACAATGGGAATACTGTTCGTTTTCTCACACAAACCGCTTGTTTAATATTCGTGGGCCAGTGAATGTGTACTTACATTTAAGAGAGTCATTGAGATCGATGTTTAATTTGGACTTCTCTGTGCATGCTCTTTGAGGTGGACCAGGGTGGACCCCATATACCTCCATGACTAACAGACAAGAACGGTTTAACCTAAAAATATCAAAATTGAAAATACTGTGGAAACAAAGACACCTACATCTTGGATGCCCTTGAGGTAAGCTAAAACATATCAAAAATGTATTTCAAAGTGAACTATACCCTTTAAGTGAGCATAAACGTTGAAGAAAGACAACACGTGTGTAACAGTATCAGTTGCATTATGTCTTACAGGCAGCCTAATTTTCCTGCTGCTTTCTGTGTTTTAATGACAAAGAAATCACCCACTGCTCTTAACTGAAAAACCTTTGTAACTTTATTAAGGATTAATCTTATTCTTAATTTATACTTTGCATATTTATACACTTCTATATACACAAAAGTCACATAAAACTAAAAGGTAAATCAATAATAGTCTACATTATTACTGTTTTGGTGTATGCAGCCTAGACAAACAATAACATTGGACATCAGGGAATGCTAAAATGCTACTAAGAGTCAGATATGGCCGCCCTTTCAATCATCTATGTGTACGGAAAGAGTGTATTGTGTTTGACAAAAACAGAGAGTATAAGGGATACAACGTTACCCCAGCCAGAGAGATCATTATAGAGTTTTCACAAGGAGACTCAACAACATTTCACAGCCAAAAAGCTGAAGAGACATGAAAATACCATAGTGAAAGAGAGAGAGAGAGAGAGAGAGAGAGAGAGAGAGAGAGAGAGAGAGAGAGAGAGAGAGAGAGAGAGAGAGAGAGAGATAAAAAGCGAGGGATGAAGAGGAAGAACGACTCCCTGAGGGAGAGAGAAAGAGGCTGGTGAGGAGAGTACTCAGAAGTGTAATGCATAAAAGCAATCTTACACACTTCCTCTTTGTGGAATGTTTTTGGCTGTCGGTGGAATTATATAACAAGCCACTTCAGAAAGCCGCCAAAGCATGGTGCCGCTATCTACATCGATGTTACACTCTCAGGTCATGATGTTTAATATGACTGGAAAGTGTTAGAAAGTTAGATGATGGCTTCATTTTGCCTTTTTTGCCACAATTTCTTCTCAAAACAAAGACTCTGTTTTCTCTAAACAAACTTTGGTGCTAATGATGGCACTTTGGAATGGCGTACAAATTGTTGTCCAATAACTTTTTATAAAGCATTAAAGACACGGATGCACAAGTTTTTCCCAGAGAACTATTAGAAATTAGATAACATCAATTAGATAAACTAAGACAAATAATGATAATGTAGCAATAGACGATAGTAATATACAGACAGACAGCATTTCAATATTGTAATTTCATTGTAATTGTTTGTGAAGTTTTCAAGCAATTTCTGAATGAAAAGACTTCAAATCCATTTTTTCAATGGATAGATGGATGAGCTGATGAAATGGATGGGCAGGCGGGACGAACAATGAGTGACACCTTATTCATGTAAAGTGCAGGAGTGACATTAAAGTAATGTCTTTCAATAGCTCCCCAAAGCTTGATTAGCAGACAGGAACATGTGGACATGTGAGATGTTTCGCATTTGATTAGTCATTCAGTGACAATACTGATTAGTTTTAATCAGAGAGCTGGCTGGGTTCACTCTGTACAAGGAAAAGGGTGCAGTGAAATGCTAATGATGACAGACAAAAGTTATCAGGGCAGGCGGGGTAAGCATAAGGGCTAGGTGGGCTGGAGCCCAGGGCCCGGTGGGCCGTGGTGGCCTGGAAAAATGAGATTGTCAAATCATAGGTGGTTGATTTTGTGTATAATAAAAATGAGGTTATTGAAATGTAGCCTTAATACCAGCCCGAATCCGCACGACATTTTGGACGAGAGTTCGGTCTGGACTCAATCCATAAAGTAATTATGACTGTTAAACTGATTTCGGGGCAATCAGAATTGCCAGGGCGGGGCTTTATACGATGATGGACAGGTGATCTGCACAGATATAATCATCACGTTTTAAAGACCGCTTAACTGCTTGTTACTCATAATGTATATAAAAATAATTGAACAGCACATTAATTTTAATAGACAAAACAGAAAAACTGCAATCAAGGCATTTTGTTGAAATAAAAAGATATTTTTGCCGTGCCACATGGCTGAGGGTAAAGTATTTAACTTTTATCAGCTGGCTCTGAACGTCGCTAAGAAGAATGAGCGTAATGAAAAAGCCTGTGGTCGTTATGGTTTCTCCTTGGTCGCTTCTTCAGTGAAGAATTCAGTGAGAAAAATATCAGGCCCGTAGCTCGTTATTTAACTTTATAAATAGCACTAGAGTTAGGCTGCGTCTGTATTTGACAACTGTATGCAGAGTAGCTGACTTAGCTGCTCTGATTGGTTGTAGGTTACCGACTATCCAATTGAGTGCAGTTGTTGTTTTTCCTGGTTCGGTTACAACACACCTCATAATCAAAGCTCAAGAACGATATAACAGAGCTGGTGTGAATAGAAAAATGGTATGAGCAACACTACAAATGTGCCTGACTGACATGATTGACTAAAAATGAGAAAATAACGCGATGAGAATGGATGCAGAAATTCCTAAACTCACGAAATACTTAGTTCACTTTCATCCATGTAATGAAGTGCACGGCAGCACCATCTGTTGGGCTCCCTCTTCATCACCGAAGTCGTGCATGTGAAAAAAGTAACCAAGAAGCAGCTGGAAGTTAAGATGGTTAAGCTATTGGATGGTACCATTGTTTTCTCGATAAAGAGTCGTAAGGTATTTTTCAGATGTTTTATAGGCTAGTCGTGAATGATTTGTAGCCTCGATTGCAGAATGTGCGTGTCATAGGGCTTCAGAGCGAGTACAAGACGCAAGACGTGATGTTGGGCAAACAGGGTTATTCCAGGTACAAACAGAGAAAACAAGAAAGTTCACGAGGGTTAAACAGGAACCGAAAGAGGTTGGACAAAACTAGATCTGAATTAATGGTAAACAAAAACAGCAAACAAAAAGAAACAGAACTTCTCTGAAGACAATATTCTCTTGACAAAGAATACTCGATACGATGACAATGTTGGACGACATTCAGACATGGATCACAAAGTTCACAATACGGACCGCCCCAACAGCAACACAAGGCGACTATGGGAGGGAACACTAATGACAAAGACAGGTGGATTATGACTATCAACAATAATGACAAGGGCGAGGATAACAAGGGGGCGAAATTATGAAGCGAGACAACACAGGCACATGGCCCGAACAACAGGCCATGCGCTTGTGAGCTAGTGGTTACTGCATGATCCTGCACAGCTATGGAGTGGAATCACAGTGAATGGCAGAATCATGACACAGTGTTTTTCTCCACCACTCACTAATAGTGAAAAACACCAAGCAAAAAATAGGCCTTACTGTTTTTTTTTTTGTTTTTTTTTTTTGGACGAAGCATCAAGGTCTAATATCCAAGGCCATTAAGTTAACATTGAGGCTTCTGTTTTAGTTTTTCTGATCACTTTGACGATGAAAAATCCCAAAAATGAAGCCAGAGAAATAATCTCTGAAACTAGAAGGAAAATGTAAAAGGAAAAGTTCATCCAAAAATAAAAATTATATTCACCCTAATGTTGTTCAAACTGAGAGATACTAAAGTTGTTCAAAAATAAATATTTTTCTATAGTGTTAGTAACCAACAGTTTATGGTAGTCATTGACTTAATATATCTTTTTCTTATGGAAGTCAATGAGTGACATCAACTGCTCTGGTTTACCAACATCTGCTTTAAAATATCTTCTTTTGTGTTCAGCAGAAGAAATGAGATTCATGCAGGCTTTGAACAACATAGAGGTGATGTTGTTCTTGAACTATCCCTTTAAAATCATTCATGGTTAAGTACTTATTGAGGAAGTATGACTGAATGAGTAATGTTTTTGCTGATTTTTGGCCAGAGTCCTTTATCCCGTTTTTGTAGCTCGTATATGGGAGTACAATGCACTTATGGGAAGGGGATAAAAATGTTTTCAGCAGATAAATGTTCCCAAAATGAGGCCATGAAGAATTATGTAGAGTAATTTTTATCACTGATATTTCATATAAGCAAAATTTTCCTGTCGTGAGAGATGTTTTAAATTATGTTATATTATAACAAATTTATGCATATAACAGGGATTCTATTCATGCACTGTTATTTCATAGCACTATGATTGTTATTCTGTTCTATACAAAAAAGACGATTTTACTGCAATGCTTTTTTTCACCTTTAGATGATCAGCTACAAAGAAGTGCATGTTACTTGTTCAGGGCGTAATTTTCCATTGAAAATTTGAATATTGAGTCGTGCTTTCCAAAAAGTATCATTTGTGATTCTGAATGCCCGTATCCACACCCAGTGATAAACACAACGCACAGCACACGTTCAATACTTGGCATCTCATCCTCGCACTCTTTCATGCCGATGATACTACCCACGTAAAGTTGGATATTTCCATAAATAACTGCAAATTACAGTTTTCAAACAGAGATGGCAACAAGAGAGGAAAAGCTGCGAACTGCAGCTTTAAGTAACAATAAAAAAATGTTTATTGAGGTAAAAGACTGTGGCGTGGCAATCAGATGAAGGGGGGCCTTGGTTTTGCTCTAGTCACCCAGGGCCCAAAGTCCTCTTATCCGGGGCCTGCCTAGGGGCCCCATTTTGACGATGTTCTTGTCAGGGCCGTGAAAGATAGAGAAGTGACCGTTGTACTGGGATGGGTCGGAATTAAACATTACAGTACATGTCTCTTTGCCACTGTATAGGGCAATCTAGGTCTGATCCTTTCAGTCTCTACATTTCAGCCTTTGAAAAATGGGCAAATTTTAGGTTTTTTCATCTTCATGTAAACCCCACAATTGATTTCCCTCAAAGTGTTAATATTTTTCCTTGTTAAAATGTTATGAACTTGCAAAGATAAAAACTGCTGCATCTGTGTTAGATGAGAGAATCTAAAAAGTGTATGCGTGTCTTGTTGCACCTGCTACATTATGGCCAAGCATGCACGCTTAAAATAGCATTACTGAAGACAACGCGCAACGAGCCACTGACTTTTGACCAGGTTTCTGGGGCAGTGGCGCACGTTGTTTCTGCAAGTGTAAAATAGCACCAGGGAATGTTTGCGCAGAACACGGATCTCTTTTGCCGCCGATCCGCCCAGGGTAGCGCAAGTTTCTTTCCCAGTTTCCCGAACGTGCGTCCGTGTGAGAGGGAAAAGCCCGCGTTGCGTCGGCTGGCAGAAATGGGAATGAGAGACATGCGTTAGTGTATAAAGTAATTTGCACCAGGTGCAAGATAGAGCCCTAGATATCAAAGACCCAACTCCCAGTGGTTCAAAGCCCAAGTAGATGTACTGAAATAAATTGCCTCAGTAATACTAATGGATGATGTTTCTTCTGACTCGGATCCTGGGACTGAGCGCCATGTCCTGTACCACCGGCGGGGTGCCAGGGAGAGATCATGCTGACAGCAACAAACACTTTCATTGTGCTTGTTGTGATTGGCTGTAATTTTGTTGATTTGCACAGTATTGTGGTTTTAGTGTGGGTAGAAAATTACTTTATGCAAGAAACATTATCATGTTGCTTTGTGACGTGAATGAGAATATGAGTATCCACGTCTCCCTGTAGAACATGGCTGCAGTAACAGGGTCCATTAAAATCAGATGGGAGTTGCTGACAATGTGACCATTTAAGGATTTTTTTACATATTAGGGCCAGAAAGTTGTTAAAATGATGGCAAGCACAGACACCTATACGAAGGAGGGAAGGGTAAACATTCTGGCTCAGATTCACCTCACCCGAGAGGCAGTGTGAGAAACAGACGCTCAGAGGGGAAAGATTCAAACAGAGATGAGCTCAGGGATGCTCATGGCGAGCAACACAATCACAGCATTACATAATCTAAATGGAAAGAGACTGATTAGTTTGGAGGATTGTGTTTTTGAGTATAAGATGGTCCAGATGTGACCTAGCCCTAATATCACTGATCACAGGAAGTAGACAGTATATTGTAACAAAGAGTGCCTGGCACGGAATCTAATACTGTCTTTTAACACATGAATGACAAGATTATAAATAATAAAGTGTTTGCTCTTAGTTTCATAAATGAATGGAGCAGCAATATGTTATATGTATTCACTGTTTGTTATGAATATGTGAGAGATTTAATCGTTTTCAATTTGCTACTGAAAATGTCACGTTGATATGGCTAGTGACAGAGAACTGAATATGAATGTGAGCAGACAAATGTGCACACACACATTTATTTTTTAAATGGAGTCATGCAATGACCTCTATTGTTTTTCAATGAACAAATAAGTTCTACAGTCCCATCCCTAAATAATTGTCACTGTTCACAAGTTATTCAGTTTCAGGAGTAGATTTTTTTAAATGAGTAATGGCATCACACATTAATAAATTAGATATGAGGGGGGGGCAGAAGGACATTATATTTTTAACATATGACAGTTTCTTTAATTTTAATCTTTGAGATATTATGTTTTACTATTTTGCATTTAAAGATATGCATCCCTGGTGCAAAAGACATATGGCGACTGAAACAATGTTAATTTATTCTGTGTCTTTAACATTACTGCAAAATGTTTCCAACTGTGAAGCTTCTCGTTCACACTCATTAAAGCGTAGTGACCGGACAGAAGTCAAGATATTTTTGTTTGAGTGTAGTCATGCTCTGACTCTGACACCTCGGAGGGCTCTATGCTTGTGCCTGTCTCTGCGCGTGTGCGTGTGTGTGTGTGTGTGTGTGTGGTGTGTGTGTGTGTGTGTGTGTGTGTGTGTGTGTGTGTGTGTGTGTGTGTGTGTGTGTGTGTGTGTGTGTGTGTGAAGGGGGGAGGGGGCTTTAACCATTTCACTGCTGTGTGTCTGGCAGCATAAAATAAAATACATTTCTTAAGCCTGGTATTTTTTAAATAAGTTTTTATTTTTATTTTTTATAAGTAAAGGCATATAACCAGTTTAAATTGTAGTGCATTGACTATAGTTTTATATAATTAGATTATTAATTAAATTAACTTGGTCCATAAACTTGATCTGAAAATTTGGTCCATAAATCAAACACACTTGCAAGTAATAATATGAAACTCGGTACACATATAGATCTCATCGGTTCATATATACTTTACACTCTTACTCTTTACCCCAGCCCAACAGGAAGTCGGCTATTTAGGGTTGTTTGTAAAAAAACATGCAATGGAATAATTTAAAGTACTTCTCTAGAGAATTTAAAGAAATGCCACGAAACTTCGATCAGCGTGAAGTCAAGACATTGAGGATGGAAAACCTGCCAGGGGATTTTTGATACCTTGAAAGGTTTGGCTGTGGCCGAGGAAACAAAATTATTGCAGAAACATGAAACAGGAAAGTGTGTTATAACTTTCAGCATACATTAACTCGATCTTGAGGAAACTTCAGCTATATTTTGACAATCTGAGACTATAATTTCTTTGACAATCTGAACTATATTTTAATCTCACATTTTTTGCCAACATTACTCGCAAGTGGATATAGTCATAATTATAATTTAATTATGTTTAAGTTGTCTTGTCATCGCATCTGTCTAGTCCGAATTTTTTTTATGAACATTTTTTTTCATAATCTTTGGTTAACGAAATTAACACTAATATGTAATTAGCCTACTACTTTGTTTACACCCTCAAAGGCATAAAGCATCTCTGTAATGTCTTTACTCCCAAAATAGCATTACTATCAGTGTTCCTGTCTGTAAAAGTAATGCTGTGTGTGCATGTTTAGCTTGTGGTGGTTACATGTATATCTGGTATATACTAATGCGAGTGACATACACACCACATTCTCTGTGAAAACAGAATCATCTCTTATGCTGTTAATTCACCTCTGGCTATGATCCCAAGAGAATAACACAAACATAAAACAGAAACAAACCTCCTGTGGAATTGAAATCCACCTCATTTTAAGTCCCCCAATAAACTGCCCGGATTTAAAAGAAGAATGCAATACTTTCAAGAGAATAATTTGACTGAGGTTTAAGGCATAAAGCTTAGTAAACAGGACATATGTCTTGATAATGACAGTGAAAAAAGTAGCATCAGCGACTCACATGGTCGTAAAAGTGTTGCCACAACAATGAAGATCAATGAAGGCTTTATTCAAGGAAAATAAAAAGGGCATGCTTAACATTTTTGTCATGGATTTGCTAAAAAATTTGTCTTGAATTATGACGATTTCTAACGTATGCTGCATCCTCAAACGTGTGAACACACTGATCTCATTCTCAACACATACACACAGTACTTAAGTTTAATTGGGGCATTTCCTGTGTATGTGAGGAAAAAGCTGCCAATGTTAAAAATAAAGCACCACAACACACCATCTGCAGAGCACACGCTAAAACCAGACAACAATAGAAATGACTTGCATCAGGAAACCACCACAATTTAAATCTGTCCTTTTATGGTCTAAACCAGTCTGGTGAGAGTCTTATTCAGACCTGAGTGTTAACGTTTACACACGTGTTCAACAAAGTGTTTTTCTCTTTGTCCTACCTGTACTTGGCCCTTGCCCATGATCTTGTCCACAATCTCATTATCGTCCTTATTGATCTTTGATTTGTCGTAACACTTCTCATAGCACAGGATCCGCAGACACTGAGAGCCCTCCAGCTCTATTTCAAACTCCTGTCAGGAGAATAAATAAATGAATTGACAGATACATGATGGTGATAATTGGTCAGGTGAATCTTATTTATTATCATGACATGACAAAGCTCACCTCGTTCCACGTTGGTTCTGTTGTGTCCCTGAACACGCGCGTCTTGGCCTTACTGGCGAAGTAACCAAAAGAGTCTACCTCCAGCGTACAGTACATATCTACAGAGAGAACACAATAATAATAACCTCATGCAAGAAAAAATGCATTCATAAAAAGGTCATTCGAAAGCTGTTGTTACATACACAGACCTGCAAAAACAAAAGAGTTGAATTCTAAATTATTTGAGGTCCAGGGTTTGATACCCATAAACAGCCGTATAGTGGGGCTGTTTACACCTGGCCACTTCATGCATTTTCTCAGATCGGATAGCTATCTGATTTATCAAAACGATTCCATTTTAGACCTGGTCACATAAATGTGCTTTTGCAAATCAGATA
The DNA here is from genome assembly GCA_030378365.1 of Hybognathus amarus. Classification (NCBI taxonomy): domain Eukaryota; kingdom Metazoa; phylum Chordata; class Actinopteri; order Cypriniformes; family Leuciscidae; genus Hybognathus; species Hybognathus amarus. The sequence goes on from JAQIUQ010005263.1 coordinate 12,307, forward strand.
TAAATCTGATCTTCAATTCCCATGCTATATGAAGATTTAATGGAGTGCACGTCACTGAAAGCAACAGGTATTGCTGCATTTTATTTGATCATCAGCTAATTTCAAAATCAAAGACAGCAATAAGAGAGAGTGTTAACAACTGGTAATATCATTTTGATTCGTTTCTATTAATGAAGATGGTTGTGTTAAGCATCTGCGACTTTATCAAGGCGATAGATCTGTAGCACAGTTGGCTTGATAGGCGCTCAGCTGCTCATTTGAGGTGACAGCGTGTACAAGTAACGTACGTATTCTGTGACTAAAATAACATGACATATAGCCTACAGTATAAACATCAGAGGATGGGTACATGGTGGCCATAAAGGGATGGACATGAGTCAGAAATAATGCTCAGGTAGGCCGTGGCATTTAACGATTCCCAATTGGCACTAAGGGGCCTAAAGTGTGCCAAGAAAACATCCCACACCATTACACACACCAGCCTGCACAGTGGTAACAAGGCATGATGGATCCATGTTCTCATTCTGTTTATGCCAAATTCTGACTCTACCATACTGAATGTCTCAAAAGAAATCGAGACTCATCAGACCAGGGAACATTTTTCCAGTCTTCAACTGTCCAATTTTGGTGAGCTCTTGCAAATTGTAGCCTCTTTTTCCTATTTGTAGTGTGGAGATGAGTGGTACCCAGTGGGGTCTTCTGCTGTTGTAGTCCATCCGCCTCAGAGGTTGTGCGTGTTGTGACTTCCCAAATGCTTTACTGCATGCCTCGATTATAACAAGTGGTTATTTAAGTCAAAGTTGCTCTTCTATCAGCTTGAATCAGTTGGCCCATTCTCCTCTGACCTCTAGCATCGACGGGGGCATTTTTGCCCACAGGACTGCCGCATACTGGATGTTTTTTACAAACAAATCTTTTTTCGTGTCATTTGGTTCATTCAACGAATGAAATAAAGAGTTGACTCGGGAAAAGATTTGTTCATTTTGATGAACGGAGTTCGAAAAGGAGAATCAAATCCGCATCACTGAACAAGCAAGGCGACCATTTGAGCTTATAAAAAGTAAACTTTATTTGTTTGTTTGTTTTTTAAATGAGCGATCGTTTCGCTTGGATAAAACCCTTATTCATTGTCTGAAATCGTTTAAAGCCCTTTGAACAGTTTGCAGTTTGCAGTGAAACTGTTTTTTGGAACTTTTTACCATTTGGTTCCCATTCGAAGTCCATTATATAGAGAAATCCTGGAATGTTTTCTTCAAAAACCTTAATTTCTTTTCGACTGAGGAAAGAAATGACATGGATATCTTGGATTACATGGGGTATTACTCCATAATTTACTTGTCATTGAACGACAAGTAAATTATCAGCAAAAGTTTTTTTTAAAAGTGAACTACTCCTTTAAATCACCTTTCTATCCCAGTTTGGAGTTCAGGAGATTGTCTTGACCAGGACCACGCGGGCTTCTTCTTCAGCTCCTACTTCACATGCAGCCCGTGCACAAGCATTAAACCTCACAACACCCACCCATGTTGGTGATTGGTTGGAACACTATTTATTTTGGTTTTGAGTGGTTGGTGAAACCCATTGTTTTTGTGTGCAAATCTTAGAGCTTTTTTTGAAGGCCTGCTTATGGGGCAGGCAGCTCAGTGGATCGTTAAGAAAGACCCCTTTTTTGGGCCTGAAATCACTGACACAACCTTTAACATGTAAATTAAACACAATTAGCTAAACTTCCTTCCTTTCTCCTTTATTATCATTGAATCTTCCAATCATTATTTATTGCTGTTATATTTTTATCAGCTTTGATTTTTTATTATGTGTACATAAGTAAAGCATCCATTGTTAAATGATGAATTGTTAAATGAAAAGACCTTTACCAGAACCATCTTTTACTCCACAATGGCTCATTTACTGCAGCCCTACTGCCCTCGCTCTCAATATTAAAAACATAAAATAAGGGTAGCTATATCTCTCCTCATGGTCAGATGAGGCTTTAGTTTTAGTAGCACTAGGCACAGAAACCTGGTTTTCAGAGAACAGGAAATGTATTTATAAAACCATATAAATATCCAAGAAACATGAATCAGGATTAAAAAAATGGAAACGATTGGTAAGGGGAGGTGCTCAGGTTTGCAGACGGTGACCACTGAGTGACCAGCATCCGTGCGGTGATTTTAAAAGGGTTCAGGCATAAAAACTGGGCTCTTAAAGACTGATAAAGTGCACCCATCATTCCTTCAGCCATGCTTTGACTCACCATGTGAGGTTTGTGTATAGCAAAGTATATAGTAAAGAGTATATAGTACATAGTAAACAGTTTTGTGTATACTAAAACTGTTTACTAAATACTAAACAAAAACTGTTAAGGGTATTAAATTTGACCCAAATGTTCATGGTTGCCCCACACAATGGTAAATAGGAAGTGTAATAATCTGGGGGAGGAGCCGCATCATCTGGCTGATGTTCCCAGATGAAGTGAGCAGGTGATGAGAGCCATATGACAGCTGGTCCATTCACACACCGTGTATACTTGCAGATGAGTTTCTTTTCTACAGATTACAGATTAGGAACCTTTTCTACAGATTAGGAACCTGAGGGATATGTAGGGATAGAGTTATGCTGTTTATATTTAGGATATTGTATCCGTTATTTTTCTCATTATTATTATTTAAAATGAGTTCATCCGATTCTGCTCCTCATGCTGATCCCATTCAACATCTTTTATTAAGACTCCGCCCATTAGAGTAGAGGACATTTTTTTTAAAGTACAGGTTTTTTGCTACTCCTCCAAATCGACTCCAATTCTTATGGAAATTGTGTCAGATGACCTTTGGAACTAAGCCGCAAAGCCATGACAAAACAACTTTGTTTTATTCATCTTTGTTCAAAACTGATGATGTCACGAACTTAACAAGGTCAACACAAAATTGGTTCAGAGGCTGCATCGAAAAGAAAAAAGCTGGGATTCATTGGAACCCTGATCTGAGGCTCCATGCCAAATTAGGAATAAGCGCCACCTACCGGTAATGAGAATAGCTAATCTGAAAAATGGCTATTTTTGCTAATAACTTTTTTAATAACAATTTATCATTATCTGATGGATCCTCTGTCTATGTCTATGTCTATGGATCCTCTGTGTCATGCCGAATCCGTGGACACTGATTATGCCAGAATTGTACGAACCACATTTGTACGGTCCGCCATTTAGAAATTTGACATAAATTGCAATCTCTTTTTGAAAAATTTGCCATATCTTCACAAAATGTAATAGGGATCATCGACCGCATGTCCTGAAGGTTGATGAAATGACCTGAAACATTTGAAGACAATGCCACCTAGTGTTCCAGAGATGTCCATTTTTATTTTAGCAAAAACATTAAAGGGTAACTAAACCCCTGGTCAGAGCCTGACTCCACCCACTGGCAGTATTTGAAAAATGCTGAAAAAGTGGGCAGACCCCAGCGGAGATAGAGGGGAAGAAATAGATGCTAAAACACTCTATCCTGATCGTTTTCAATACTCGCAATTCCAACTCCTGACTCCCAAAAGTGGTTTTGACGAAACAAGCTGGTTTTTATACTGCCAAGGGCATAGCTTGCGTGGTGAGCTGAAACCTGCATACGCCACGAAGTGCGGAACATGCAATAGGAAAATTCAATTGCAGTAGCCACCGTTCAACCTGAAGAGGGCAGCACTAAGACGTTTTTACACCATATCTTGTAGAAATAAAACACTTTATAAACAAATGTCAAAAAATGTACTCGAATCAATGACCGGTATTAATAAAGATCCATTCTTACAGATCATTAACTAAAAAAAAGTTGGTTTAGTGTTTAGTTACACTTTAATAACTTTGGAAAACCTTGTTAAAAATGTATCATTTATTATTTTTCAACAATGTGACTGTCTAACATATTGAAGCAAATGAAAAAAAGGTTAACCATAAGCTATATTAGCATAAAGTTAGCTTAGCATGTGCTAATTCTCACACTGAAAGCTAGCATGTGCTCATTCTCACACTCATTCTCAAGCTCTCCTTGGTGGCCTGCTGAATCAGTGTCAATCTTCTGTTCCAGACATAGTGTCTTTCTAAGAATGATCTCATCCGTACTTCTTAAATGTAAAATGCTATATTAGCAGAAGATTGACACTGATTCAGCAGGCCACCAAGGAGAGCTTGAGAATGAGTGTGAGAATGAGCACATGCTAAGCTAACTTTATGCTAATATAGCTTAAATCCCGGACCCAATGTAACCCGACACATCAACATGAATTATCTGCCCGAACCTGGCCCGCGACCCGCCTTTTTTTCCCAACACTGTCTCATGAAAGTGCGTATCTATACCACAAATTTCATGTCTCGTGCCATTTATACGCCAATTTTTTTTTCGTGCATATGCTACGCACTGAAAACCCCTTGGGTTGGTTTAGGGGGAGGGGGTGGGGAGTGCGTACGTATTACAGCATAAAGCCATAAAGTGTGTATCATATGCACACGAAAACTGCGTATCATATAGACGCAAAAACTATTTTTGCTGTATAAATGGCATGAGAAATAACATTCGTTGTATGGATACATAGTCTGGATGCCAGCCCGAAACTCCGCCCACAACATTTTTTGGTTCAGGAAGTTCGATCTGGACTGAATCCATTGAGGAGTAATTATGATCAGGCAAAAACTTCAGGCGCTTAACTGGTTTCCCTCAGAGATGACTGCAGCTGGAGAATTGAGATGTATAGATTTCGCTGTCGCGTCTGTTGTGAAATAAATCAACAGCGCATTAATTTTATTAATTAATTAATTTTAGGGAAGTATTAAGGGCTTCAAAATGAGCAATAAAGTTATTGGGACCATCACGAAAGAGATGGATCCCTCAGGGAATTCAGGGTCTCTGCTGTCATAATCCGTGATGGCCTTGATGCTTCGGGGGTCGTTGGTAGAAAAATAACCCTCTATCTTTGCAGCATTTGCAGTCTTGGTCATATTTGCTTCTTGCTGCTCTGAGCGCTGCTGTATCACCAGACCTAAATGCAGAATCCCGGGCTCTCAAAAGAGTTCTAACCTCAGCATTCATCCAAGATTTAAGATGGATAGTAAGTATCCTCGTAGCAGTAACATCATTCACGCTCTTACAAATATTGCTCAAACACTTTGCTTCCACACTTTTTCTATGAGAAATAAAAGTAAAACAGGGAGCTTGAGAAGCCGCTGCATTCCAATACTCCAGTTTCCTAACAGTATATGTAAATGATAAGATTGAGATAACATGAAAATAAAAGAAATAGAGGTTAGAAACTTGCAGAAAGGCAAAGATAATTCATTTACTCTAAGTGTTACTTAAAATTGTGGTTGGTATTCTGGGTTCCTATGGAACTCACTACGAGGCGGAAGGGTACCCTCCAAAGATCATACTCCTCCTCTAGAACATTTATGAGGGGTCTACCAGCCATGTTCAAGTTCAAGGAGGAGTGACAATCGAACTTTCAAGTGAATTCGGGAGTTAGACAGGGCTGCGTTCTTTCTCCCAGCCTATTCAACAGTGTAGTGGACTGCATCATGAGGCAGGTCTTCTTTGGACGATGCGGAGAGATTTGGAGCTTGGGTTAACGAGCAAGCCACAGATCTGATGTATGCTGACGACAGTGTTGTTCTCACAGATGATGATGCCGAAGCCTCCACAATTATCCAGGATATCGCAGAGGAAGCTTCAAGATTTGGGCTTAAAATCAACACTGTCAAAACTGTTGTTATGACCTCAGACAACTCTCCGGCAGTTGTATACCTTAATGGGATCCAGCTAGAACAAGTTGAAACATTCAAATATCTGGGGTCGACCATTCAAGGTAACAAGATCGCAGCATCAGTTGACATTGCCGACCGAATCGGATCTGCTACTTCGGTCTTTGGTTCGACTTCCTGGTGCTATCTGGGAGAAAAAGTCTCTAACAACAGCAACGAAAGTTTGTTTATACCGCACTCTGATTCTACCAATCCTCCTATATAGAGCGGAAACTTAGGTACTCTTAGATGCAGACATGAGAAGACTGGAGGTATTCCAAATGCGCTGCCTCCGCCGGATTCTTGGAGTTACACTTCTTGACAAGATCCCGAATGAGGAAGTTCGCCGTCGCTGTTTTCACCAACTGGAAATCCACATCCTGATTCAGCGTGCCCGCCTTCGATGGTTTGGACATGTTTGCAGGATGGATGAGCACCGTCTCCCATAGCGCACCCTATGGCGAACCAGGCCAGACAGCTGGAAAGTATTAAGAAATGCACCTAAAAAGATGTGGATCAAACAAGTGGAGATGGATCTAGCAGCGTACGGTATTTCACCCGATTATGCCAAGAAGAACACGACTCAGGACAGGAAACAGTGGAGAAAGATCGTGGAGTTCGTATGCGTAGGCAATTTCCATTCAGCACCCACGGTTCCATATAACCTACGGCCACGTTAGGACTACGGAATCACGAGAGAGAAATAGGTATTCTGGGTCAGTACTTACCGCGTAATACTCTATGTATCAGGAGGCCAATGTCAATGACCCAGTTCACATTAATCGCCCAGAGTGAGGATTTGGCTGTGTTTTCTGTCAGATTGGATGAAGGCCTTTAATAAGACTACAAAAGGAGGATTCAATCATCAGCTGAGACTGAAAAAGTACATTATAAAAAGATATTCAAACACCAGCATATCCTTCTGAAAAACACATTTGCTCTCACTGTCCTATTCATGATGACTACAACACCACAAACTTCATGACAAAAAAAAAAATTAAGCAAGCATCCAAAAACTTCAAAACAGTACAAGTACATCGTCTGACTGTTATATGAGCCGAGCTGATCTACAGAATCTGCTGGCCATACGTGTCCATTATGCAAATTCACATTAGCATACTTTACATAGACACGATTTCATTCGAGCCCTAACCTCATAAAGCAAAGATACATAATGTTTAAATATATATGCAAATATTCATGAGTGAAACCCCCACAGGACAAATTATCCAATTATGGCCTGGCAGCCCTGATGACCATAGTGCTGACTTTTGTTATGAGTTATGTTTTTTTTACACTCAATACATGTATTAACTTGTCCTGTGTGATGGAGCCGACTGGATTTGATACAGATTCATCTCTGCCACTTTCATCTATAATACACTTAAATCTATCATCTTTTGCAGAGGACTTTGTCTGCTTGATTTACAATCAACATGAAACTCATTTTACAAACTTCAAGTCTTAAGATTAAAACAAATTAAAAATATTGCGTAAGACAATAGACAATGCTAAACACTTTAAACAGTAAAGTAAGTTATTATTTATTAGTAAATAAAAGTGCCAAGATATAATTACATGCATGTTAAATTCAGCAGGTATGGATCAACGGAAGGTCGAGTTCTGGTCCACTTTTTCAGCGGCCTAGGTTCCAGAAGAATCCCATTCCTTTTTCCCCAAAGATATTTTTAAAAAGTCTTCATCTTAAAGAGTCTTAAAGTCATACATGGAAAGAACCAAACCAGCCAGCTACAAGGTGCATCACAAAGGTACTGTACAAGGAACAGCAGACAAAGGTACAAGACCATGCACTTAATAACCCTCTGGGGTCAACCATCACGTCGGCGTGATTGTCTCTCTTTTTCTTATCAGTGCAAAAGAGACTCAAATAACTATCGATTTTTGTGATACAGCCAAGTGTTCTACATCAATCAAAACTGTTAAATGTCTAATTTTATTTGTGTACACTAATAATAAAACAAAATGTTGTGTAATACTTGCAAATACTTGCCACACACACATGAGAGTTATGTCTTTACAAAGCTTTAAGCCTCCATTTTAAATGATGTAAATCATACCAAAAACAAATGTTCTCTGTTTAAGTAATCAGTATGAAAGCAACGACATGTTCAATTTCTCCAGGCAAGCTGATTAGCGCTAATGCGGCCATGCCCTCAGAGAACACCTCAGACCCCTAACGGTTAACAGCTGTAATGAGGGAAAATAACTAAAATCCATGAAGCATTGTGAACGACAACCGAAATAAAAACAATAGAGAAACTATTGATGTGACCTCTCAGGTGGGGAAGGAGCCAAAGTTAGTGTGGAAGGTTACCAGCTAGATATAGTGTGCCTCACTTGTATTGTAGGAATACAAATATTTTATATACGTATATATATATATATATATATATATATATATATATATATATATATATATATATATATATATATATATATATATATATATATATATATATATATATATATATATATATTAATAAATGTATTTCATAAAGTTTTAACAGTAGTTTTAACTGAGAAAGTACACACAATGTTTTCCATTTTGAGGCAATCAAGTTTTCGGACATTAACCTTTTGTCACATCAGTTGGGCCTTTTGTTGATCTAATCAGGCTGATCTCAAGGTTCTGAGTTACACTGTTACCTGATGAACTCAAGTAACCAGCTGAATCATTTACATTTGCTTTGTTTCCAGAGTCCCCTCTTTTATGTAACTCCTCCCCCTTGTAAAGTATATAAAACAGTTCTGTATTTTAGTTCAGACGATTTTGAGATGACTGCAGCGACGCAATAAAGAACTTCTGCGTGAAAGATACCTCAATGTCTCCTGGTCTATTGCTTCTGATTTTTCTCCACTTTGAAAGAAAAAGTTCACTACAGTATGCACAGCTCTATGAGTGTTGTTTGTGTACATGCCAAATACACAAATTTACCTATTAAAGCTGCAGTCCGGTGTTTTTCCTCTTTGTCGCCATCTCTGTTTGAAATCTGCAATTGCAGTCATTCGCGGAATAATCAACTTTATGTGAGTTTCACTTCAACACCCTACGACACAGCACAGCACAGATGAACACAAACAATGTTTGAGGAGAGTGAGCAGCTATCAGTCACCGCGCGACGTGGATACTGCCATCAGTCAACGCGCCGAATGTGGATACTGGCATTCAGAATTGCATTCAGTAACCGACATTGCTGTAAAACGCGCTGATTAAATCAACAACATTAACAATCGCTTATAAGTTATCATATCATGCAAAACCATGCAAATTATACTTTGTTCTCAAATTGTTAATGTTAACAACATAAGCAAGTATTGTGTGACTACATGTGATGTCCTTCGGATATGTATCCTTGTTTTCGCATGGGTCCAGTTGCAGTCTCTTTTTTTCTGTAGCTCCAAGTCTGAACGAAGTCTTTTGCATGTTGTCACTGGTGATTGTCGTTTAAATCTTTCTGGACCCGCCATTAAATTGATACCTTTAATTACATCAAGTGCTGTGAGAAAAGGCTATATATATATCCACCTCCAACATCCTCACGTGCAATATAGCCTACTAGAGACTCCTTCTTTATGTGTACAGATGTGACGTAATGACGCAAAGACATGATTGAATCTCCCGCAGAAATCCACCAGTACCACTGGAATTAAAAACATTATTACAAGCTTACCGCTTTAAATCAAGCTAATGCAAACAGATAGTTTTGAACACTAGCTGGTTATGTATTTTTTAACCCAAAAAAAGCTACGGACTGCAGCCTTAAGGTATACATCAATGTATTCACCAATGATGTTTGTTCTTTATGTTTTCAGCACAATTTCTCGGTTATTCTGGAATTGGCTTTGACAGTGAATTATGCATAGGAAAAACCTTACATTGTTCTAAACAGAAACTTTAAGCTATGCAAATGAACCTAATCAGGGTTTTTCCTGGCTCAAAATGAGGCGGAGGTGGTAAAATCGTCACACTAGGGGGGTCCGGGGAAATGCCCCCCGGAGAAAATTTTGCACATTTTAAAGATAAATGCATTAATCTGGTGCACTCCGCACGTCATTATGGAACGTTTTCTGGCTCAAAATTAGGTGGTAAAAAAAAAAAATCCAGATCATGTTTACACAGTGTACCGTGTCTTCAACTGGCTGAAGAAAAAAAAACACTTTTTACAAGCATGTTTTTTTGTTGGTTTTTTAATAATCAGATAATTAGATTTTATTTACAGTTCATAGGGGCCTTATTAACAACAGTGTAGTTGAATAGCAACAAGCATTTGCTTTCATTTACACAACTAGAAAAATGTGGCTCTATTTCAGATTTTTCAAACATTGCATTATCAACTACACAGTGTACACAGTTTGAACGATGTGCATAAAAAAGCGGTTGACTTTTCGGTCAGAGGCAGAAGAAGTCCTGAGAAAAAACACTTTGTACCTGATTCAGTATCTGCTGTCAGGCTATGTCAGTGTCATTATTCTAACGTTATTTTCATAACTTATTTCAAAATAAAGTTATCACTCGTTATGGAAAAGCGCAGATCATAAGTGATGATACGAGCAGCGCGAGCACGGCCAGATCTGCCTCGCGCACGCGCCAAGTATGCACACTATACTTCGACCTCGTCTAACATACCCAGTGATAATAGACAAAGTCTCCACCACAATACTGTCGCAGGGTGGATTCGGCGACTCAAAACGGGGGTTGGAGGTAAAAGCTGACTTTTCAAATGAGCGTGAAAGTGAACTGCGCGTGCTGCTTGTTCATTCCTGACAGAGTGAGCGCCGCTCTCGTTCGCGTTCATTGTATGAAAAATGATTCGTTCAGTTCAGCGTTCGGCGAAAATATGAACGAGTTCAGTGAACGTCGTTCATGCACAACACTGGTGCTTCTTGACTTGCTTGCGTCTGTGGTGGTTGTGATGACTGACAGGAGATGTTGAAAAGGGGAGGGGCAGCGGCTCATGCGGTTTCACAGAAATTTACCTTGCTCCGTTTGAGACCAGCAAGTTTAAATGCTTTTTCTGATGCCGTCGAAATGCGCAGAACGGTTTAAGAATAGACACAGACCGTGAACCCGCAGCGGAACTGTTTTGGTGGACAAGAGGTATCTAATCATGTGATTCCCTGACTTGAGTTTTGTTGAGAGGCGGAGGCGGCCCGAAATTTGACGGAGGCGGCCGCCTCATAATTGTCTATGCAGGAAAAACCCTGCTAATGCCAAAGAGGGGCCAATAAGGTGGCCACATGTGACAGCTTCAGTCAATCAAACAGCTGAATCTAAAAGCCGCCAATTTGCAAATACCACCTCCTCAGGAGTTCACACTGTCGCCAACTTGAGCTTCCAAAGTGGCCAGAAGTCATTCATTTTCAATAGAAGTTGGCTTTTCTCAGCTGCAAGGAGCGTCTGGGCATTTTGATCGTCAATGAGAAAGTCTGAAAGAAGCTCAGACTTTATGGTAATGAGCTGTGACGCGGTTCAGTGGCAAGCAGCGGCAAAACGCCAGCAACTAATCGGGAAATAGACGTCCTTCACGCTGGCTGATTCTGGAGAAATACACAATGTAAACTTTCGTTCCTACCAAAACATTAGTTTCGAGAAAATGGAAGAGAAGCTAATGGTTTGGTTTTGATTGGTTTTGTATCATTTATGACATTGTTATGACACGTTGTTTGCTTATCAGGGACCGCATGAGCGCAACTTTTATTTGAAATATTTACGAACGCTCGTTTTAAAGCAAGAATGCAATTAATTTGCTCATGGTTACACCGATTTGACCGCAAATAATAATGATAATAGCTAACTATTTTCCCAAACCAAAACGGTTATAAAAATGCAGTCATTATAAAAGGTTTCTTCAGAGTCCCTGTAAAGGCAATTCTACAAAAAAAGTTCTAAACACATTATAAATGTTACATATGTTTTGCTAAAACATATTACAAAGACTGTGAACTGTGAAGTACTGAAATGTGAACTTAGACTGTTAAACAGTTTTTCACTATTGCAATTTTACGGATTGTTTGGGCGGGGCTAAAACAGGGCTTGATGACGCACTGGAGCCCATGAGCTCTTGGACACGCCCCTTGATGACGCACAGAGTCTGATCTCTCCCCTAACACACAATAACACTCCCCGAGCACATTCGCATTCACCGCTCAATCACGAGTGACTGTCAGTACAATTACTACAGCTGAGTTTTCTAGCTAGCTTTGCCTTCAACACAGAAATGCATAGGCTACTACCAGGATGCGATCATGTACAAAACAGATCGGTATCTTATTTAAATTCCATAAAAACGATCACATCAAGAAGAGGTTTTTAGAGAGCCAACCTTGATGAAGAGCTGAGGATCACTGCCAACACCCGCCTCTGTAGTGATCGTTTTACACAGGATTGTTTTATAAACTTTCCTCAGAGACAACTGGGATTCACTGATTATTCACTGATAATCCGCGGTTGCTGGTAGCCTGGCTGCGCCCTCCTACGCACTTCCGCTCAATTTCATTTTACTTCAGTACTACGTCTGGGACCGCTCCATAGCCTTAGGTTTCCAGAAATACATTTTTGTAGGACCAATCAGCGAATAGAGGGAGTGGCTGAGAACCATGACGTTGATGTAGCGCGTCAGTTTGAGTTATACGTGAGAAAAGCTATCGTTCCGTTGTTGGAAAAGAAACTGCCGAAAATACAGAATTTAAAGCCGGATTATTATCGTCTCACCTCTTGTTGCACAACGGAGGACCACGTGAAAGGAGGCAGAAAGATTGGAAGTTTGTGCTGTTGGTGTGTCAGTTTTACATGTTGTAACGTTAAATCATACAAATTGGTTGTGATTTTTTTTTAAAATAATTGTCATAAATAAAAATGTGAAAACCCATACTTTGAAGATATTTGATTTTCAGTTTTAGATGGCAATGGTTAATTTGTTTTAATAAAATAACTAAATGCCACATAAAAATGTACAAACACATACTTTGAAGACCATAATTAAGGTAATTAAGAAACAATAAGACGTAATATGAAAAATTGTTGTTTATGTAATGATTTTGCCAGACTGAATCAACCGTCCTCCAAGGACTCGGACCCCCCCCCCCACACACACACACACACAAGCCCTCCCATCCCCACACACAAGAGGGAGGCTTCTTGGGCCTGACTTAACACATTGGAATGTGAAAGAATATCTGAACAAAGAGGAAGGCATTCCTTTGGTGTTTAAAGACATTTCCTTTATATTCTCAAATGGTTTTTATTTATGTGTGTTTTTCCCCAGGTCACCGTGAAATATCTTTGTTGGTTGCAGCATTAAACAGGAATTAGAAATAACTTCCTTAGGCATTGTAAACAGAAGTATATGTTCATTTAATGTAACATAATGCTCCTTGGTGTCTCTAGAATACGTATCAGATGAACGACCCGAATATGTACAGAGATGTAAAGTAAAGTGTGTTTTTAATATGTTTTACTGCCAAGGATGATCGAACTGTTTCAATAGTAGCCCTTATGTGAACACACCCCCTCCCACGAGGAGCGCGTGGTCTGAGAACAAAGAACCATAAAAGAATGTTTCCCGCGTGCAGCCTCCATCTCCCCGATTGGCTCAAGCCAACAGGAAAGGGATGGATTTCACCAAGGGATGAAAGCGGCAAGCCAGCTCCGCCCTTTCTCTTCCGAAAACACCTCATGTCAAGAAGCACGTAAAGGATCTCCTCACGGAGATCCGACCCAACCGGGATCCTTCTTTTGATCGTCCAAAAGTTTCGTCTTCTCCTCAAATGAACTACCAAGTTCGTTTCCCAGGAAAGGAAGTGGACTTTGCCGATCTATTTCCTGGGTAACGTCACCTCAAAGACTTTTAAGCCTTTCAAACATTCGCGCCGAATGCCAGACGAGCGCCACGCGACTTCCCACGGAAAAGGAAGCCACTCGCAAGCGACCAACCATGCACGCGCCAGGACGGGACGCGCTCACACGCTCCACGGAACGCGGCGCACACAGGAGAGCAACTCCCTTCATCGTGAAAATACCTAAAGGGTATGTTTTATGGAGTTGGAATGCTGAATTCTTCTGGCCAGAGAATTAGGTTTGCCCTGCTCTATAAATTAATTGAGCTAATTCATTTTACTTGTCTTGTAAGACGTGGTCTGTGCAATCTATTACAATTAATTTGTGGTTAATTGCAGAGATACACATGTATACATATAAGTAAAGTTAACAGAAAGCCCTCATCGAGGGATTTATTAACATGTAAGACCGGTCTGATCCAATTCTGTATGAATAATTATTAATTATGAATTATTAATTATGATATGCAAATTCCCCTCGATCAGACCCGCCCAGAGTTCCTTACATTTATTACACATCTGCAGATAGAGACAGACTGATCATTCACTGTAACAGCTAGCTGCTAAAGTTACAGCATTTGTGGCAGATCAGAAAACGACCACAGCGGCGTATTTGTAATGATTATACACAGCTTCCACCGTTGAATGAATATATCACTGTCCTTCGTGTCAAATATACATTTCGAATTATAATAATTGTTCCTACATTAACAAAACCTGCAGCTCTCGTTGACTGAAATCCTATTGTAAACATAATCCTCTGATCATTCATGACATACGTCACTCACGACCACACGTTAGCGATTGGCTATGGCAGATCTTGAGTGACTCTGGGCAGATCCAATAGATTTGATCTTTAACAGTGAACCCGCCTACAAGGAAGGAAACGTTTCTCTATTGAGAGGGGCCAGACTCTATGTGCAAATTAAATGTACTAGAGTCTGGTTGAACCAGGCTAGGTTGCTGGTGAACTGGCCCGAAATGACTATCTCCCACCTCAGCGTTCATTTTCTCCTCCCGAAAGCAGTATCAGCTAATATCACCGTCGACAGCTTTCCTGCGAGTGGGCGTGGTTTCCATGCAGTCAGCGGACACGCCCCAGCGTTTGAGTACAGAGATAACTGCTCATTTTTTTCAAGATTTTGATAGCTTATTTAATGTACTTGCCGGATTTTTTATCATTCAAATTTGGCTGGGTGGCTAATAACACATTTTTCTGTGGTGTGACAAATTTAGAACACATACTTAACTTTGACTTTACAGGGACTTTCAATGTATTGCTTTTTTTTTTCTTTATTACATTTCATATTGTGACACTTTTATCCCCCCTGCAACGTCAGAGCGTTCAAAACGTTGAAAGCGTCAACAAGCTTCCCCGTACTTTTTGACAAGCATCCTTGAGTGGCCAGAGCTTCTTTGACGCTCAAGTCGGCAGCGGTGTGAACGTACAGTTAGACAAAGAGTGGTCCTGGCTCAAGGTTCCAGTTCCAAAATAGGTTAAGGTCTAAGTGCAACTCTATGGAGTTGTGAAGTTCCTCTCTCAAGACTCTAAAACTCTAAATAGAAACAAAGAAGTTCTGCAAGAAGTGAGTTTGGGAAGTTTGAAAACAGCAACATAGACAATGACCACAAGCTTCAACGCACCCACTTTCAAGATCTACAACACCAACTTCAGAATCTTCTCTTCAGACATCCTCCAGATCTGCATGTTCCAGATTGTCCGGATCTTCTGTACGGACTTCAAAATCTTCTCTTCATGGCTCCTTCCTCTGCGTTTTCCACACCTGCTGAATAAGGACCTTCTCTGTGCTCCAGAAGTTCAAAGTTCACAAGTACTTCACGTTAGACTGTGAAACGGATTCCAACTCCTTTCATCCCTCTGCAACATGGCCCAACTCAGCAAATGGAAGAACGGAAGTCACCAGGCAGAACGAAAATATTACTTTACCAAACCTCTTCCCAGAGACCTTGGCATTAGTGTCTATTGTCAGTAGGGTTGGTTACTGAGAAGCAGTTCCATTTTAGATTCGGTAACAAATTTCCAAAAACCGGGGATTCGATAAGAGACGTGCATTTCGATTCCTGACTTTGGGGGCTTTTTACATATCACGTTTTTCGGTGTCAAGTTGCAAATTTGTTGTTTAAAATGTAGGTGCGCGGCAAGCACGCTCATAACAGAAGCGTGTTCTTCTGCATTTGGTGCAGCACACACATTTTTCCAGGCTCGCCTTGGTGAGATGAAAGCATCAAAACATTTTTCTTTTAAGAAACTGAAATTGACATTATTGATTATTGAGTCTTACATTCTACAAAACAACACAATAGAAAAAAATCAAAACACACAGTCTGCTAAAGGCATGTAAAATGGATAAGACACTTTAACTTACTGGCAGATTCATTCAAGCCCATGGCTTTATGGACGATCACATGCAGGAAACCATACAGACCAGGAGATTCTTCATCTGGAAGAAACAAGAAACACTCAGTAAGTGTATGTGTGTCTAAGAGGGAAATTAGTGAATTTATAAAGAGTGCAACTTCTTGCTTTAGTCATCTTTGAATAACAGTTCTCGAAGGGAAAGACGACACCTGGTGTATTCCAAAGCACTAGTATCTAATAATCTCTGTTTCCCTCACTGTGCTCATCAGTAGGAATGTTAGCAGCTGGTGATTGAGTTTATGTCTGTTGTAATTTTAACAGTTCTATTCTAATAGTATATCCCCTGTCTGTGTGATCCATTTTTCTGCTGGACTGGGGATAGTAAGATATCAGGCTATCTGACAAGCATCATTATCAGTACTGAAAAAGCCAATCAGTCAGTAATGCAAAGTCAGATTGACTAGAAATATGACTGACAAAGTTTCTAAGGGCAGTGTTTTTTTTCTTTTAATTGTGATATCACGCACTAGTTTCAAGATCTTTTACAAACAGATCAAGTCAAGTGTCACAGCCCCCTGACTTAGGCTGGTCTGCACTAGAAACACTGATGAATAACTATAAATTAGTGCTGGTGGAAAGAATGCAGATGTCAGAGAAAATGAAAACAGTGTCACATAACCGAGTCTCTACAGCTTGCCTTAACTAATACTTTGAGTTTGGATATCTACACCAAGAGAGTTTAACATCATTTGAAAGTGGATTAAAAAAAACATGATTAATGAAAACAATATTTATGACAAGCCCCAAGAAAATGTGAGGATTCTCATGGACTTAAAGGCTCTTGTCCCGAGAGGAAACCCGCTACACGTGAGGGGTCTCCAGGATCATGGAACCAGTCATCACTTCAGGGTGGCCTTGACCGAATCTCTCTCTCTCTCTCACACACACACACACACGCGCACACACACACACTGGCTTATTGTATCAATATAAGAAGCAGTGGGTGGCAGTGCTCAAATTGCAGTCTCTCTTTCTCTACGTTTATTTAGGGAAAGGAACTAGCAGAGAAGCTCTTTGAACCTACACCGCCTCATCAGAACAACACAAGAGAGCGTAAACAATCATGGACCTGATGGTGCAAAAAAAAAGCCATTTTCACACAACTTTTCTACACAAACCCATCATCTACTTTTAAAGATGAGTCAACTTTCCAGCGTGTAAAGACAGTTAGGAACCATTGGGTTTTGTTCTTGCATGTTAAGCATGAATGTTTGAACCTTACATTTACCACATTTGATGTGCTTTGTGTGTTGATCAATGTTTCACACAAAAAGTGTGTTCTAAAAGCAGGTATGTCAGAAAAACAAATGAAGACTCAAAAATATGTATAGAAGATTTACCCATTTAAACTTGTTTTTAATTATTCAGTTTGGGTGAAAGAATGGTGTATTATATTAAAAAAGATAACTTAGCCAGAAAACAAGTTATCAGGTTCTCTCATATTGTGTTAAATACACAGACAGGTATATGGGATAGCACTACCCAAATCAAACCAGAGTGTCTGTTTTTTTTTTGTTTGTTTGTTTATTCACAGAGTTTGCTGTCTTGTACACGTATCGAAGTATGACTGAAAAGACAAGATCTGAGCTGTTTTCTTGGTTGTGTTTGTTGTTTAACATTAACATGCGAATGTTGTTCACTTGCCCATCTTAACAAACTTTCAAGACCATCAAGATTTAGACCAACTTTATAGAAAGCAAATTTATAGTTGTCTTTGTAAAGAAATACTCGCTTATATGTAGCCTTGGAGCCGCTGCTGTGTGACTGTAAAAACTCTTCCAGTGTGAATACTTTTGCAGCTGCAGTGACGATGTAGTGAAACGCCTTTACACAGCCAAGTTAAGGCTGCTCTAAGCTTGTTCAAAATTGAGTGTAAAGATGCAATGCTGCATAAAAGCCAGACTTAATGAGCATCATATAAAGCATTTGCACCTTTTCAGAAGACTTTTATTAAACCTCTTGATTCAGATACTTTCACAATGTCTTTATGAACGGAAAGCGTCAACGTTTTGGAGGGACATAAATCTTCAAAATTATTAGTTTCATTAAAAATATCCTTATTTATGTTTCAAAGATCATACAGGTTTGGAATAATTTAAGTAATGTAATTGATAACTCTTCATTTTTGGGAGAACAATCTAGTAAAATGATGTGTCACCTACATCGTTGCCAGACTCTAAGTTGTGTGTGTGATTGTAAATTTGGTAACACTTTACAATAAGGTTCATTAGTTAACATTAGTTAATGTATTTACTAACATGAACTAACCATGAGCAATACATTTGTTACTGCATTTGTTCATCTTTGTTAATGTTAGATCATGAAAATACAGCTGTTCATTGTTTGTTCATGTTAGTTCACGGTGCATTAACTTATGTTAACAAGATTTTAAACAAGTATTAGTAAATGTTGAAAATAACATTAACAAAGATTAACAAATGCTGTATATGTGCTATTCATTATTAGTTCATATTACCTAATGTAGTTAACTAATGTTAACTAACGAACCTTATTGTAAAGTGTTACCGTAAATTTCAGACTGTGTAAACCTAGACCCCATTTACCTTCACAAGTTCAGTCAATGATTACTAGATGATTTGCATTGTCATCAGTTTATGTTATTGCAATTAGGGTTCAACTTTGCACCCAAATTTGTGATTCAAACATTTTGCCCTCATTGATAATGTATTTTATAGACAATTCACACTGAAACGACACAAGTCGACCAACAACAACAGACACTGCGTCTGGTTTTGTCAGATATATCAACAGTTTTGTCAGATAACAACAGTGTTACCATCTGTTGGTGTTAGTCGATGCTTGTTTTCACCGATTGAACTGTGTTCGATCACCATTTGCCGGATCGTGGAATGTCTGAAAACGTGTCATAATGTAATCTGTGTTGGTTGACGTCTGTCTGTGCAATGTGAAGTGGCCTTTACAGTAAAAAATAATTGTGCACCACTTGGTTTCTTGAATTTTACTTTCAATTCCTGAATTTAAATTTAGTTTTAAATTCCAAGTCAATTCTTTGAATCTGAAATTTAATATAGGTAATAGAGCAAACATGATGTAGAAATGCAATTCTATTCATATTTATTAAATTATTTAATGAAATTAAATTAAAATGAACAGATTTTTTTTAGAAAGTTTAAGACAATAAAAGAAAAGTTTGTCAAGACTCATTTTTATAGCTTAAACTATCGCTCAAAGTTTAAAAGTTTCAGGCTTTAGGTTGAGGTTGGTACCTCACATCCTAAAACGGATTTAAATTCACAACAAGCATCATGAAACCATAGCGTTTCATGAACCCACATTTAACCAGTTTCATAATGAAGACAAACACTTCTTACAGTCCTGGGGCCTCATGTAAAAAGACTTGTGTTGAATTCATACTAAAACTTTGGGTACGAACAAAGCTGTAAATGTGCGTTACGCACAAAACAACAGATGTATGAATGTCTGCGGTACGAAGGTTCCCACGCATATTCTCTTTGTACATCGCAAATAAGTGCTTTGTACAAATGTTTGTTTTTTTAATTAATATTGAAAACAACATTTGCATATACTGTGTTCAATTTCACAATAAAATCCCCAAATTGGAGCAAAAAATCTCTCAAACTGTCAGGATTCAGACTCGAACACAGGGGTAAGTGAAGAATATACACTTTGCTTTATTTAAAGAACAGGTAAGGATTCAGGTTTTTAGGTGCTCAGTGGTGCTTGTGAAGAGGATTCGTGGCAGGATTATTCCAGGTGAGTGAATTCTCTTGATAAGGAATGTCGTTGACTGTGCAGGCCGGTCTTATCCCTTTGGTTGCCCTAGGCGAGATTGATTTTAGCGCCCCCCCTCCCCAAATATTATTTTAAAATAATATATTGCATTTTATTGCTGTCTCCCACATTGTCCCACAGCAACATTACAATAGTGTAGATAAGTGTACAATGTTTTATAATAATAATTTATTCTACAGTGTCCAATCCATTTAATTAATTTAACATATTTAATATTGGGTGCATCCAAGTTGGGCCTATTTTAACTTTTTTTAACACAATAGTTACTTTCTCTGGTAATTAGTTACTTTTATAATGATTTAATTCAGTTACTAACTCTGTGAGAATTTGTGAGAAGTAACTAGTTACTGTAACTAATTATTTTTAAGTAACATGCCCAAAACTGATTATGAGCATTTATTAAACTAAACAAAAATGCTCTTATAATCACTCCAAAACTTCAGCAAGTTGAAGGATCTGTAATAAATTGTTCATACAAATGCTACAAATAACGTTCAAGGATATTTCTATCATCCTACATATTTGCATTGTTTTATCTGTGTAATGTAGGCCTAATGTAACTTGTTGTAGATAAATTACAATTATTACCTGGCTGCTACAACTAAGGGGTTTTCGGAGTCCCAAATGTTGAGCATTTTAATGTTTAATTCCTTTTTAAATCAAATTTAAATGTTAAATTCATCAACCTGGTGCAATTCAGTGTGCAAATTGAACAAAGAAAAATTCAAACATCTATTAGTTACAGTGTCTGTCTAGGCCTACATTATAGGGACCTAGCCTTCCCGATACGGTTCAGAGGCTCTGACTCGCTGACACAGTTTAAAACTAGACTAAAAACGCATCTCTTCAGTCAAGCATTCACATAACGCTTACCTTTTAGTCCTCTGTTATGCCATACAGAACCGTTTGCCGCTGAAACTGCTTAACGCACCAGCGGGGCTCGACAGCCTTTTAGACAAACGGTTCGACACGTTCGGCGCGGTATGGTTGGGTTGCGGAGAGTTTGTGAGATAGTGATTTTCTAACACTGACTCCTGTATAATGGAAATCATTCTGAACATCAGCTATGCTGATTATCTCCCATCTGCCTTTCTGCTGTTATCTCGGGACGGTTGTCCCAGAAAAATGGCGTTTGTCAGGTCCAGTTTGTATCCAGCCTCTCACGGGGATCTCAGATGCCCAACGCCTGTGAAGAGACGACTCAACGCTGGCGATATGTTATGGCTCCATATTATATATGAACAATATTTATATTTAATATTTATATATAAACAATATGAATGTAAGCCAGAGGAGAACTGGCCCCGACTGAGCCTGGGTTCTCCCAAGGTTTTTTCTCCATCCAATCTGATGGAGTTTTGGTTCCTTGCCACTGTCGCCTTGCTTTGCCTTGCTTTTGGCTTGCTTAGTCGGGTTTTTACCATTTAACAATATTACTTATCTGTGTTGTACTTCTGTCATGTTATCACTGTGAAGCTGCTTTGATACAATCTGTATTGTGAAAAGCGCTATATAAATAAATGTGACTTGACTTGACTTGACATTACACTCAACATAATAGGCTATATTGTAAAACAAATGCAATGAAAAATAAAAGAAACTTTCATATTTAGTTTTGTACAAATTTCTATACTTGCTATAGACTTGGAAGCAACTCAACACCTGCAATTAAGCAAAACAAAATGAATAGGCTGCCGATGTACGAGTTTTATGGGCCGTTAAGACAAAAAATAAATAAAAGGCTATGAGATGTCTCAGCCCAAAAAGCACGTCGGTCACCGGAAATCTCAAGTAGGCGACACCGTGAAGTAATGACTGAGATGAGAAAGGCTTACCTACTGGACTTTCTTTTTATTTTGTTGCTTTCTCTGTGTCCGTCCCTGTGGACCAGATGGTTTATTTATACCGCTTCATTTCCGATGAACGCGAACCGCAGCTGAGCACTTGCCCAACGTAACGCAACCCCCGCAAAAGATCGACAATAATCATCAATTCAATCTAATAATCAGTAATTAATTTATTAAACGTGTGGCTGAGGGGCGCCTTAGGATGGCAATGTTTAATAAACATTTTTTCTTTTCGCTTCTCATTCTAACTCTGTGATTTATTGATTAATGGGGAGTAGCAGAGAATGTGAAGTAGGTCAAGGGCGACGATAGAGCGCGCGCCCGGCGCGCCCCAACACATTTGGCGCCCTAGGCAACCGCCTAGTTCGCCTATAGCAATCGCCGGCCCTGTGACTGTGGTTCTTTGCGCTGACTCTCCGTCTTCCCTCTTCTAGAGAGTCGGTGGGTAGACGAGACACAGAGAGAATTCCACGTGAGTAGATTCCTTTAGTGCTTTCAAGGGTGAATCAACCAGTTCAGTGATACTCGCTTGCTTCTCTTTTCTAGATCATCCGGAGGAGAACGGGACTCAACACTGGATCCAGGACACAGGAAACAGGAACCGAGGAGCGGATTCTGGGGACCTCGGAACAGGAACACACGGGTTAGTGGATTACAGGTGAGTATACTTTACGTTCCATGTAGGTGATCACTCGGGAAGGAAGCTGAGAGAACGGTTGTGGGTCTCTTCCTGTCGGAGGCTTGACAATGAATGACTGTGGGACCGGGGTTTTTATGCTGGCTGGGACGGTAATTACGGATTGGGAGCAGGTGCAGTTGATTAATACTCTGGGGACGGGGATCTTGGTGCGGTGACGTAAGAGGATTCTGATTGGCTCCTGACACAAACAATGTAACACTGTTTATCAATAAAAGGGAGAAAGAAATACTAACAAGGTCCTGATATTGACGAGGTTACAGAGAATTTGAATCATCTGTGTGTGCTTGGCCATCATCAAATGTAATTTCAGACTGGACGTGCTGCGATGATGATAGTTCAAGTCACAACAACAAAACGCATAGATCAATTTGGTCTTGTCAACAGAATCATTTGGCAACTTTTTAAAAGTAAACTTTCCATTCAAAATCTTATTGGCATCCATTTTGGCGTCTCACACTTCTTCATCCACTCAAAACTTACAAAGAAAAATACAAAGTTTGCTAGGCCAAAAAGACTAATCACGCGATAAATAAAATGACCATGTTAAAATGAGTCTGCGTTAATGCCGTTGAACACCTTTAACTGACAGCCCTAATATATATATCATATCAGTTTATTTGCCAGACTCATGTCCAAAAATGTACGCAAGACAGAACACAAACACAAGACAAACAATAATTAAAAAACATACAGACATTTCAGCCAATGCACTCTCAGTCTGGATGTGTACCTGGAGCAACTCACTAACGGATTTGAGAGTGCCACCATGATACTGTTGTTAGACTCATCCAGACGTTGCATAAACTTAAACATCAAACTTCTTAAAAGTGCTTTCAGTGTGATTACTCCTAAAGATACAAACATCTGACTAGCACTCCCTCCTCTGGGAAATTTAAGTAAAATTCTCATTGCATCATTGTAGACAACTTGTAACTTTTACATGCTGGATTTTTTGTAAGAAGACCAAAGATGGGCAGTATAAAGTGGTGTACAGTAAGCTTTGAACAGAACCACTTTAACTTGAGTAGAACAGTAACTAAACTTACGTGCTATAATGTTAGCCTGTGCATACAGCTTATTACACTGTCTGTATGTCATCATCATCATTCATATCATCTGCAATACAATGACCAAGGTATTTAATCTTTTTGCAGACCTCAAGGCAATTATTGGCTAGCATGAATACAGGAAAATTAAGCCATTTATCCTGTTTCGTTCTGCATATTAACACAGCACTTTTGCTGGAATTGTATTTTATATTAAATTCCACCCCATAGTCAGAGCAGATATTAAGAAGCTCCTGCATCCCAGCACTGCTCAGACTAAGAGTAACAAGGTCATCTGCATACATAAGATGATTCACAAGCATGCCACCAATCATACAGCCGGTGTTACAATCATTAAGTCTCCTTGACAGTTCATCCATATATACATTAAATAATACAGGGGACAAAATTCCTTCCTGCCTAACACCATTGGACACGCTAAAGGGTGCAGATATACTACCACCCCATTTGATGTGCATCTGCTGGTGGGCATACCAATAGGCAAGAACCCTCACAATATACCCAGGCACTCCCCTTTGCTTTAATTTAATAAAAAGCTTTTTGTGATTCACTCGATCAAATGCTTTGGAGGCATCAATAAAACACGGGAGAATAGTAGAACTCTTGGCCTTATACAAATTAACAATTTCCTTAAGAGCATAAATACACATATCTGTGCCATGGGTTGGTTTAAATCCAAACTGATTATCCAGGGAAGAGATATACCCACTCACTCTATCAAGGAGGATTCTTTCCATTACCTTGGATAAAATACTGGCCAATGCTATAGGTCTATAATTAACTAGGCAGCCAACTTTACCAGCTTTGTCCTTAAAGGGCAATTCCACCTCTGGAAAGATGAATGTGTATTTAAAATGGGTCATTTATGTAGAAGAAATGTGAAATTATTTTTTAATTTGGAGCTTTCTAGACTGCGAAAAGACAGAAAATGTATTTTTGGCTTATGTGAATGAAAAACATCAACTCCCAGAATTCATTTGCTTCGCTGCCCTAGGAGGCCACGCCTACCGCTAACCTCGCAGTATGTAAACAACAGTCTACTAGTGATTCTCCGTGATGAGTCTGTCCGAAAATGTGTTTCGAGATCGCCCAAAATGTCCGCGATTCGGCTTTTGCGTTCTACAGTCGTCATTCATCATGTTTACTGTGTCGACCGGGATGAGTGCCGGCTGTGTGGATAACGGCGTGAGGCCGGTGGCATGATTACCGATGAGCGGCACCTAAGACGTAAGTTACCGGTCTCGTATCTCTCACGGAGGAGCAGGAATTTTCTTAGCAATGTTAAAACGCATCAACCGATCACTTGTTTGGCGTTCATGTAAACACAACAGTCAGATTCACCAATCATAAGGAATTGAGTTAGATTGAAACAAAAGCTGTAACTTACATGTAAACAATGAATGGCGACTTCAGAAATTAAAAGCTGAATCCCGGACATCGACGGCCGGACATGTCCAGGAAAAAGAGGACGGTAACCCCTACTACTCAGCTTTCTCCACAGAACAAGAGCCTGCTAGCTTAGCGTCCAAAAAAAGATGTGTAATGTTAATCCCAATCCTCCATAACGCATCCGTCAGCGTATTCAGTAGTTTCGTCCACATTTTCAAAACGTTTCTGCCAGTGAAATCAAATGCATTGGCACTGATCTGTGATAGGTCTGTTAGCGCAATAGGTCCAACCCCCTATTGGCGGGTTTGAAAGGGTGGGGACTCGGGCTTGTAGTTTTTTACTGAAATCGCCCTCTCTTACACTTCCGCCAACAATGACGTAAAATGACGATTTTTGCGTCATTGTTGGAGGAAGTGAAAAAGGTAAATAGCAGATTTCTCTCGTCTCAGGGGAAAATGATAGTGTTGCATGACCATTCAATAGTATAACTGGGTTTCTAACAATGGAAAGCTTAATGCAAATGGGTGGAGTTGCCCTTTAATAACTGGAACAAGTAGAATAGATAACATTGAATCTGGTAGTATACCATGGATTAACAAACCAGTAAAGTTAATAGTTAAAAGGTGAGCAAGCCTAAGACTGGCATTTTTCAGATGCTCTGCAGTTATTGATGTATATATATATACATATATATACACATATACACAAATACACAAATACACATATACACACATACACACATACACACATACACACATACACACATACACACATACACACATACACACATACATACATACATATATATATATATATAGTATATATGTATGTATATATACACACACACACACACTCGCCTAAAGGATTATTAGGAACACCATACATACTCCCTTTCGCCTTCAGAACTGTCTTAATTAATTCTACGTGGCATTGATTCAACAAGGTGCTGAAAGCATTCTTTAGAAATGTGGGCCCATATTGATAGGATAGCTTCTTGCAATTGATGGATATTTGTGGGATGCACATCCAGGGCACGAAACTCCCATTCCACCACATCCCAAATATGCTCTATTTGGTTGAGATCTAGTGACTGTGGGGGCCATTTTAGTACAGTGAACTCATTGTCATGTTAAAAAAAAAAAAAAACTAAAAAAACAATTTGAAATGATTCAAGCTTTGTGACATGGTGCATTATCTTGCTGGAAGTAGCCATCAGAGGATGAGTACATGGTGGCGATAAAAGTAATGGACATAGTTAATTAATATTAATTACGCGCTAGATAAATGTAATGAATTATTATTATTATTATTATTATTATTATTAATTCATTACATTTATATAGCCCTTTTCTCTGGCACTCAAAGGGCTTTACATAGAAGGGGGAATCTCCTCAACCACCACCAACGTGCAGCATCCACCTGCATGATGCAACGGCAGCCATATTGCACCAGAACGCCCACTACACACCAGCTTATTGGTGGAGAGGAGACAGAGTGATGAAGCCAATTGGTATATATATATATATATATATATATATATATATATATATATATATATATATATATATATATATATATATATATATATATATATATATATATATATATATATATTAGGGCCGGGATTTTTATTAAAAAAATTAATCTAATTAATTAGAGGCTTTGTAATTAATTAATCGAAATTAATCGCATTTTAATCGCATAAATATTTGGACTAAGAACAGTGAGAAGATTTTTTTTCAAATGGATTTTTAGTAGGCCTATACAATTGAATAATGACTGAATACATAAGCTTAAGCAACAAAATATTGTTTATTTTTGTTCAACCAAGTCCAACAGACCAGTGCAATTGTATGTTTTGCATTGAGGTGAAACTTGAGGGTCGATGTGATATGCGAATTCCTTGTTGCATAGCTTGCACACAACCCTGCTCTTAATGACGCTTCCATACAGCGCTTGACATTAACTTTTTTGCTCACTAGCCAATGTGGCTGGTTTTACAAAATTACTAGCCACACAGCACTTTTACTAGCCACATTTTAAATGGGGCTTTAAACGTACTAAAATTTAATAATTTTATCATTAGCTCTGGTTGTAAAGCTCATTTTTTGAAAACATGTTGTCTATTCTTAGATTCTATAGATTCTTATTGTATATAATAAAAGTGCTGCATCTTTTTTTACAGCAGTAAATAATACAGAGTAGAACAATTATCTGCATTAGAAACAATGAGCAAATGTGATATGACGTGACATAAGGGGAGCCCTGCTAGTAGTTACACTGTGTACCTTAATCATGAAGATTATTATTTTTTCTTTATATCGGCCACGCACTCACAAACTGACTGAACGCTGTGTTGATGTGTGTGCGCGCGTGACCAGTTGCGTGTGATGATCATTTGACAAGTCTGGAATGGATGTAC
This sequence comes from Hybognathus amarus, assembly GCA_030378365.1. Classification (NCBI taxonomy): domain Eukaryota; kingdom Metazoa; phylum Chordata; class Actinopteri; order Cypriniformes; family Leuciscidae; genus Hybognathus; species Hybognathus amarus. Next base: position 39,600 of record JAQIUQ010005263.1, read on the forward strand.
ATATTTGGCGTGCGCACCCTCGCACAGCGGCACTGCAGGAGAGCGAGACGCGCCTATGTTCTGGATTATCCTGCTATTAAAAAAGATCGCTATATCAAATTAAGTTGATAATTAAGGGCAGAACAGCCCTCAGTCCGACGGCCAGCCCGAGAGTTTAATCTCCACGTGTTTAATGTCGTGCAATTCGTTTGTTATGTCAGATGTCTTTTGACAAGACTACAATTTTTCAACATGCCAAAGTGGCTAGTGGGAGTGACTGTGATACCCACCACGCGTGAAATCCACCCGCATTTGGCGGGTGTTAATGTCTAACCCTGCATCCGTTCGTTTTTATAACATAATTTCCCATCCACGGGACCAACCAAAGCGGTCTCATCAGCTTCTTCGTGTTCACTGTTTGTTGTTTAGTTGTCTGAAGCACTGTAAAAAAAGTCATGAACGCTAGCTTGTGCTCCAGTATAATCAGTCCGCCGAAACTAATCCAGATAATGTTCCGCGGAGGGAAAATACGTGCGATTAAAATGCGTTAATTTTTTTGTGTAATTAATTAATGCGTTAAAGTCTGTAATTAATTAATCGTAATTAACGCGTTAAAGTCCCGGCCCTAATATATATATATATATATATACACACACATTGAGATGATTCAGGAGTTCATGATGGACAGTGGCCACTGGGCAAATTTGGCCAGGATGCCGAGGTTACACACCTAATCTTTCAAAAGACATCCTGGGATTTTTTGTGACCACAGAGAGTCAAGGCCTCGATTTAACGTCTCTATCCGAAAGATGGTGCTCTTTTTGACAGTATAGTGTCCCCATTTCTATACTGGGGTATTAGGACCACTGATGGGCAGTAACGAGTTAGAAGTAACGCGGCACTGTAATCTGATTACTTTTTTCAAGTAACGAGTAAAGTAAGGGATTACAATTGAAAAAAACAGTAATTAGATTACCGTTACTTTCCCGTAAACAGGCGAGATATATCCAGCTGCAGACCCGCAGCACCACCAGTTTCAGAACCCCAGTTTCAGAACCCCAGCGCCAGAACCGGAAGTGAGGGAGGGGCGGAATTATTATTATTGCATTATAGTTATTTTAGCAAGAATGTAAGGACAAAATGGGCCTGAGAGTGAGTTCCTCATTTGATACATTGTAGCACTAAGTTAAATTTATACAAGATTGTTTTGATAAAATAGGCCTAGCTTTGAATTGGTCATTGTGTATATACATTTGTTTTGTTTTGTTTAAAACAATGCCGAATTTTCTGCATCCTGATCGTGTGAGCAAAGTGCACACTTTCTTTAAATCACCCAGCACTGATGCCTATTCTTAAAGTCTTGTGCTGTTTTATAAACGCAAAAAGCCATGTCATGATTTCGATTTTAGTTCGTTGGCAAAATTAACCTCGAGCAGTTAACCTCTGTGCCGCGAAGTTTTTCTATTTTTTATCATTTCGATTCAATTATTGGCAATGGCGCCCTGCTTGCTGAGAAGGTGCTGTGCGCCGAAGCGATGTCAAGGGGATCTCCTGATTAGTTCACGTATCGCGTCTTTTGCGCGCTCGAGGTCATTATTTCAAATCCTCTATGTTTCAAATAGGCGCACGGGAAGCGCGCTCATTATGCGCTCACGGGAAGCGCGCTCATAAACTTTTCAGTATGGGAGTGCACGTGCACCCAAACACTTGGGTGTTTTTCTCTTCTCCGTAAATAAATCTTTTAGCAGAACTACAGCAAGTGTTTTTCTGTGGTGGAAATACATTAGCTACTAAAACGTCTTTGTCGTTGTGGAGAGTGCAGTGTAATGAGTGCATGGTAGATAGCAACGACAGCCATGGGAAATCTGGATACGAATTTTTACTATTAATAATAAAAAGTAAGCTACTGTGCATTATAAATGTCTCTTTATTGACTCATTCTTTTTATAGAAATGATTTAAATGCTGCAATAAGAGGTTTATCTTTTTATAAAACCTTTTATTTGTGTTAACCTTTTTTAAGTTTAGTAGGTAAGATAAAAGACACTCCTTTAAAACAAATCTTTAATGTTATTAACTTGGTGAATTGATTCCACTGTGTATTAGGCTTTTTGAACAATATTCTGTGTATGTGATCATTTTGGTCACAATATTATCTAATAATTTTCATAATGAGCAACTAATAGGTTTTTACAGTAGCTTTTACAGGGGCGCTCGAAGGGGGTCTCGCCCTGGGTGTAATTCAAAGTAGAACCGCCACTGATCCCGTCGGTCAAATGCCTGAAAGATGAGTTTATCTATACACCTAACTGTTGAGCCACATTTGTGATTGACTGAGTTATACCGCAAATTATTTAAAATCTCCCGAAATCTACAGCGAGCGCGCATGCGAGACTGTGTTCCAAAGTCCAAACCTTGTCACGCGCACACGACAGAGGGAGAGCGAGCGATAGACGTTGTGAACTATGCAGAGAGGATCAGAGAGCATCCTGATCTAGAAACTGGAGCCCCGTTGGAGAATGTTAAAATTCTACCTTAAATCTGAGCAAGCATGTCACGAGACGGTTAACTATCGCATTTTCTGTTTTGATCAACTAATTTTTACTCCTCTCTGCACTGTACTGTTAAAAGACGAAAGTGTTAATAATTTGGAATACAGACAGACAGGAGCGAATTTCATTTCAAATGATTTTATTGCTGTATTTTTACTTCTATTCAAATGAAGGATTTTACAAAATATATTTATTTTATATGCTGGAAGATGTAGAATTTTAAGTTAACAGAAGGACTTTCTTTATTTCATTAAAATATGGTGGAAATGTGCTAGTATTTCTAGTCTGAGACTGATGCATTTCATTAAATTTTTGCTTGATGCAATTTGCATAAAGTTAAAATATTGAAACTAATAAAACAAGTTAAAAAAAAGATTGTTCCATTTGATTACATTTTAGATGATGGAATATGCAGAAAGAATAGAATTAGGCTGAAAGGTCTTTTGCTTTAGCGTATTCAGGTTGTGCATCATGTTTTTGAAAAGTAACTTAGTAAAGTAACTAGTAAAGTAACTAATTACTTTTGAAAATAAGTAATCAGTAAAGTAACTGGATTACTTTCTTGGAGAAGTAATCAGTAATCAGTAACTAATTACTATTTCCAAGTAACTTGACCAACACTGATTAGGACCCACACAGACCACAGGGTAAGCATCCCCTGCTGGCCTCACTGTAACTTCAAGCAGCAACCTGGTTTTCCCAGAAGGTCTCCGATCCAGGTACTAACCAGGCTCAGCACTGCTTAGCTTCAGTGGGCAACCAGTCTTGGGTACAGGGTGATATGGCTGCTGACATGGTCAGAAACAATTCTCAGGTAGGCCGTGGCATACAAACGATGCCCAATTGGCACTAAGGGGCCTAAAGTGTGCCAAGAAAGCATCCCCACACCATTACACCACCACCAGCAGCCTGCATAGTGATAACAAGGCATGATGGATCCATGTTCTTATTCTGTTTACGCCCAAATTCTTACTCTACTATCTGAATGTATCAACAGAAATCTGAGACTCATCAGACCAGGCAAGAGTTTTCCAGTTTTCAACTGTCCAATTTGGGTGAGCTTCTTGCAAATTGTAGCCTCTCTTTTCCAAGTAGCCCATCCGCCTTAAGGTTGTGTGTGTTGTGGCTTCACAAATGCTTTGCTGCATACCTCGGTTGTAACAAGTGGTTATTTCAGTCAACAAGGCATTTTCGACCACAGGACTGACATTTACTGGACATTTTTCCCTTTTCACACCATTCTTTGTAAACACTAGAAATGGTTGTGCATGAAAATCCCAGTAACTGAGCAGATTGTAAAATACTGAGACCGCCCTGTCTGGCACCAACAACCAAGCCACGCTCAAAATTGCTTAAATCACATTTCTTTCCCATTCTGACATTCAGTTTGGAGTTCAGGAGATTGTCTTGACCAGGACCACACCCTTAAATACATTTAAGCAACTGCAACGTGATTGGTTGATTAGATAATTGCATTAATGAGAAATTGAACAGGTGTTACTAATGATCCTTTAGGTGAGTGTGTATATTCTAAATGGCTCAACCACAGCATTCTTCTCTCAAATCAATATTTTATTCATTTATTGAATGTTGCAGTGTGGTCACAGTATTGATAACAAGCATAAAATATATATATATATATATATATATATATATATATATATATATATATATATATATATATATATATATATATAAATATAGCTGCGAGCAGTCGATCGCGGGCCCAAGCCGGTGGCACCCGACCCCGGTGCCTAAAGGCACCGGGATGGCGGGGTACCGCCGGCTTGGCCCTCCATCGCTGCTCGCAGCTATATTTATATATATATATATATATATATATATTTATATATATATATATATATATATATATATATATATATATACAGTATATATATATATAAAGCCGGTGGCACCGCCACCTTGGTGCCTTTAGGGTTATTCTGCACGACGTGCAAAAACGTAACCCCTGCTTTGGAATACATACTAGTATGTATTCCACAATTGGAATACATACTAACATACTAGTCAGAACTGAATAGTTGATATCTGAATGACAGATCACCATAGAAGTCAATGGAAAAAATGTGACTAGTAACAAAAGAATAGTTACTAGTCACCATTGAAATAAGTACTAGTGTCTAATGAATAAGTACTAGTATCTATTTAATAGGTACTAGCATCTAATGAATAAGTACTAGTAACTAATTAATAAGCATTGGTATGTAATGAATAAGGACTAGCATCTAATGAATAAGTACTAGTATCTAATAAATAAGGACTAGTGTCTAATGAATAAGTACTAGTATCTTTAAAAAGGTACTAGTACCTAAAAGAATAAACACTAGTATCTAAAGAAAAGGCACTAGTATCTAAAGAATAAGCACTAGTAGCTAATTAATAAGTACTAGTACTTAATGGAATAGATACTAGTATCTAAAAAATAAGTACTAGTAGCATGAAAATAGAGACTAGTAGGTTAAAATGATTAAATGTTAAAACGGCTTGCCATACTCTATCTGTCGTTTCGACTAGTCACAATTACGTTACAGATATCTTAAATGATAATACAAACTATCCAAAATGTAATTACGACTAGAAAGACGTTGTTGATATCTACAATGTTAATTACGAATAGTCAAACTTAGCTTTTAAATGTTAAAAGGGCTTGCCATACAGAAGTGTAGGCTCAGAGAGACACTCAACATTTTCAAACCAAAATATCTGACTTTCTGTGGGTCCTAGCTCATGAGTGTAAATTAGAAAGTTGTCCGGCTTGAGGAGAATATATGAATATATGAAACGATGAGATCAACATGTGTACTGAGTTTCATATTATTACATGCAAGCGTGTTTGATTTATGGACCAAGTTTTTGGACCCCGTTCCAGGGGGCGCTGTCTAGCCCCCTTGCCACACCCGGGTACCATCTTCAGCCCGGCTCTGATGGCTGTGGGATCTGACCTGTGTGCAAAGTTTCAAGAGTTTTCAAACCCATTAAGGGCCCCAAAAGCCGCTAAGAGACTCAAAATCATCAAAAAAAGGAATGTTAAAGTTTGATGCGTTGCTATGGCAACATTATCTTAGATATTGAATAATGCTTTCACAGCTCTTCATCTGGCGTGTGTTTACATTATACAGATGAAGTTTGAAGCAAATCGGGTAAAAGTAAGAGTGTGATTTCAAAGCATTTTGAAAGTGAAACACTTTCTGCTGCCAGTTGGTGGCGCTATATATTTTGGCTGCGTTTACACTTGGCATTAATATGCGACCTGTATCCGGATGTTGTCCACATACACATTGAAAAGACAAGTGTAAACGCGCTTCTGATCGGAATGTTATCCGATCGGCGTGTGCCAGGTTCGGAGGTAGTCGAGAGGACGCTTTGTGATCGGATCTCAGTGTAATGTAAACGCAATCCAGCCATCGTGTCTGCATTCACAGGTGGACGTAATTTAAATCCCACCCAGTCTCCCCGCGTGGCTGTGAGAAAAATAATGGCCAGACGCAGTTTAGACAAGAAATAAAAACTTATTTGAATCTTACAATAAACGTTTATCTTTAAAACAGTTAATTTAGGCTTACATGATACTATGTGTGTCATTTTTCATTTTAATTGTGCAACATTATCTGACGAGGCGATCGCCTGTACATTCACAGTCAGTCATGAGATCTTAAATAAGAGCTGCATGCTGCTTTGCCAGAGGAATAATCGCAATCTGATTTTTTAAATGTTGAATGTTTTTATTGAATGTCTTTGCATGTTAACCAATCTCCCATTTCTGTCAATATAGTCATTGCACGCTATAACCTTAAAACCAGATGATCGATGATATGACTTGTTTTATGATCAACCCAGTTATTTTTGTATGATCAACTCTGGAAGTATAACTTCGTTAACATTTTTTTATCTAATTACTGGAGATTGCAAAGCGAATGAGTGAAAGCAACTGGGACATTGTTTTATTTGCATCATTTTTACTCTTAATCTGGTGTTAGTGCAACATATCTAATTTAAATATTATGCAGGAAACAGAAATCCGCTCTTCTATCCAGATACAGAGGCTACTTAATGTGACCAAATGTAAACTCACCATGTCCTGATTGGCTAATGATCCGATCTGCTTGATCAGATCACGGTGATCGCATGTTAATGCCAAGTGTAAACGCAGCCTTTGACTCACAATAGTCACATCCATGTGATCGGCCTCTTACAACGAACACACTGCTGAAGTTTCATCAAGATCAGTTAATGTATGCAGAAGTTTTAACACACTTCCTTTTTGATTTATTTACTTACTTTTTTGATTTATGGACCAAGTTAATTTAATTAATACACTAATTATATAAAACTATTGTCAATGCACTACAATTAAACAGGTTATATGCCTTTACTTATAAAAAAATAAAAATAAAAACTTATTTAAAAAATACCAGGCTTAAGAAATGTATTTACTTTAGCAGGCCAGACACACAGTGAAATGATTAAGCCCCCTCCCCCTACACACACACACACACACACACACACACACAGACTGTGTGTCAAGAGACTCAAAGGCAAAGACAGGCCTAGGCTCAGAAAGAGCATGATCATATTCAAACTACAATATCTGACTTTCTGTGGGTTTGAGCTTATTATTGTTAATTAGAAAGTTGTTTGGCTTGAATAGAACAATATACACGGCAAGTTTTGTAACTGTCAGTAAAACTAACCAAGTTATAACACACTTTATGTGTCCTTTTTTAGTCAAAAAAATCCGCCACGGCCAAACCGTTCGAGATATCACAAATCCGTCCGGAATTTAGCATCCTCAATGTCTTGACTTCATGCACACCGAGTTTGGTGGTGATTGGTAACAGCATGGGTTGTAATTTGATGTTTTTCTAGGACATTTATTTAAAAAAAAACATAATTCCCGACTTCCGTTTGAACTGTCGTAAAACTTAGAGCACGAAAGTTGTTTGGCCTGATGTGATCTATGAGTGTACCGAGTTTCATATTAATCCATGCACGTGTGTTTGATTTATGGACAAATGTTCGAATCCCTAAAAGAATGCATCCTAAAAGAATGGTAAAGTTTGATGCATCGCCACGGCAACAGTTTCAAAGATATCAAGAATCCATTCATAGGTCTTCATCTGCCGTGTATTTACATTATACAGATGAAGTTTGAAGCAAATCGGGTAAAAATAAGAGGGTGATTTCAAAGCATTTTGAAAGTGACACACTTCCTGCTGCCAGTTGGTGGCGCTATAACTTTGACTCACAATAGTCACATCCATGTGATCGTCCTCTTACAGCGAACGCACTGCTGAAGTTTCATCCAGATCAGTTAATGTATGCTGAAGTTATGACACACTTCCTGTTTCACGTTTCTCGCCATAGTTTCGTTTCCTCGCCACGGCCAAACCGTTAGAGATATCAAAATCCCCGCGCAAACTTTCATCCTCAATGTCTTGACTTCACGCTGACCGAGTTTTGTCGAATTTGGATCAGAGCTCTAGGAGGAGTATTTAAAAGTTCATTGCGTGTGTTTTACAAAAAAACCTCAATAGCCGACTTCCTGTTGGGCTGGGGTAAAAAGTAAGAACGCGAGGTATAGATGAAATTCTGCTATCGACATGTGTACCGAGTTTCATATTATTACATGCAAGTGTGTTTGAGTTATGGACCAGGTGTTCGGACCCCATTCCAGGGGGCGCTGACGAGCCGCCCTGCCACGCCCGGGTACCAGCTTCAGCCCGGCTCTGATGGCCGCGGGTTCTGACCCGTGTGCAAAGTTTCAAGAGTTTTCGAGCATGTTAAGGGCCCCAAAAAGTGCCCGAATAGTCGCTAGAAAAAAAAAAAAAATAAAAAAAAAATAAAAATAAATATAGCTGCGAGCAGCGATTGCGGGGCCCAAGCCGGTGGCACGGCGCAACCCCGGTGCCTGAAAGGCACCGGGATGGCGGTACCGCCGGCTTTGGCCCTCCAGGTCGCTGCTCGCAGCTATATTTATATATATATATATATATATATATATATATATATATATATATATATATATATATATATATATAAAGCCGGTGGCACCGCCACCTTGGTGTCCTTTGGGTTATTCTGCACGACGTGCGAAAACGTAACCCCTGCTTTGGGAATACATACTAGTATGTATTCCACAATTGGAATACATACTAACATACTAGTCAGAACTGAATAGTTGATATCTGAATGACAGATCACCATAGAAGTCAATGGAAAAAATGCGACTAGTAGTAACAAAAGAATAGTTACTAGTCACCATTGAAATAAGTACTAGTGTCTAATGAATAAGTACTAGTATCTATTTAATAGATACTAGTATCTAATGAATAAGTACTAGTAACTAATTAATAAGCATTGGTATGTAATGAATAAGGACTAGCATCTAATGAATAAGTACTAGTATCTAATAAATAAGGGACTAGTGTCTAATGAATAAGTACTAGTATCTTTAAAAAGGTAGCTACTACCTAAAGAATAAACACTAGTATCTGAAAAGAAAAGGCACTAGTATCTAAAGAATAAGCACTAGTAGCTAATGAAAATAAGTACTAGTACTTAATGGAATAGATACT
>JAQIUQ010005265.1:0-11784 GCA_030378365.1 Hybognathus amarus
CAGGGGCCGTATTCACAAAGAATTTTATCTTACCACCAGGAGTACTCCTAAAATCGCACTAAAATATTTTAGCTAGGAGTTTTCTCTTAAATGTTATTCACAACGCCTTTCAGACCTACTCTTAGTAAGGAAAAATCACAACTCCTAAACTAAGAGTGAGTCTTCGTTGCTATGGATGACGTCAATTTTCATGCACGAGCTTCCTCGCAATAATCACGATGATTGGTTGTTAGATGACAGGGCCATCATGTGGAACATAACACAGCAACAAATCATGGAATTACGACATCTAAATATGTCTGTGTCCTACACAAAATAATAATAATAAAAAAGTAATATCATCGAAATGCATAGGCTATATAATGACATATTTGTGCAGGCCCCAGTGAAGTGTAATTCTAAAAAGGCAGAGAGAGAAAAGTCATGAATGAAATTATTCAAGGTACGTAGCCTAAGGGCATGCAGTGTTCACTTATCGCGTCTTATGCGCGCTCAATTTCAGCGCGCGATACTGTATGTGTGCCCGTTTTTTCCAAGCCCCTCCGTATAGAGCGGTGCGTGTGACTAGAACCAACCGGAGCGCAACCACCGGGAGAATGCGGCGCGCCTTGCATTTTTAGGTGCTATTTGTGAATGGTGCGCCCTAATAAAAACCTTAACTTGCCTAATAATGAAAAAACGACACTTGCATTAACACTGGTTAATTCACATTCGTTTAGCCTCACCGGACTATTTAAAGCAAGGACATGTTGCTCCTATTGAAGTAATGTAGCAATAGTTGAATGACGGTGGATTATGAACTCACCAAAATGGAAAAGAAAGCCCAACTGGACGCAGGATCAGTTACTGCTGCTGGCCCAGTTGGTGCTAGAAAAAATGAAAAAAATATAATAAAAGTAAAATTCGGCACTGGGATTTGAAGCAAAACTAAGCGTGAGACATGGAAGATGATTTGTTTGCAGATCAATGCAGCATTCCCGCTTGTGTTCGCGGAGCCCGGACGACTGCGAGAGGCGCTGGTATGCGCTACAATCCTTTGTGAATAGGTCTTAGTGAGTTAGGAGTCCTCTCGACTTCTTTTAAGCTGTCCCAGACTTAGGTGCTACTTTTAGGGCTAAAATGCTTTGTGAATTACTCTTAGTGAAAAAAATTAGGAGTCCTAAAGTTAGGAGTGACACGCCCATTATTTTTAGGAGTTGCTCCTAAATTCGCCAGTTAGGGAGCTACTTTTAGCCTTAAAATTCTTTGTGAATACGGCCCCAGATGAGGAAGTCTGAATTATTGTGGAATATTTGACATTAAGTTTTTTTTTTTGTAAATTCAATACATCTTGTTATAAATATCTTCAATCTACAGTGTTTGTTACTTGTGTTGTCTACCTGTTGCTCTTTATTTAGTTCTACATTGTGATTTCCTATCCTGTTTGAGCACTGGTTATCCAGATTTGGTGATCCTGAAAAGTTCCTATCCAGATCAGATTGATCCAATCCGATGTTGCTTTGAAAAACTGGCACAAAAGTAAGATGGATTACGTGATCACGGATCGCAAAAAAAGGATTACTAAATCTGGATCAATTTTATCCGGATTTAACCTTTTGAAAAACCGGGCCCATAGCTTCAACACTGATTTTGTGGGACACAATAGGAAGAAAAGTACTATATACTTATTATTATAGCCCAGGTGAATTTTAAAAAATCCCATTCGCAAAATAGCACATTTCCAAATAAGCACATAAGTCCATTAGGAAAGATTAAAGATGAATGCGTCTTACCGGATTCGATCAGTGCATCTTGATATTGTTTGTCTGATCTTGGCAGCTTCGATAGGGCCTTCTCATTAATTATGGACATATGTGAGTAACTACTGGCAGGTGTAGCTCACTTTCACCAGTTCACTTTTTAAAAGAGGTCCACAGTTGAGCGGTTCCTTGTCCACGCAGCATTCATCAAAGCAAACACCCTCTCCACGAAGAGTTTGTTTGTGATGGCTCCAGTAACTTCTGTGCTGTGCATTTTCAATGTTTTCTTATCATTTTTTTTTTTTGTAGAATTGTAATTTAAAGGACAATTAAATAAAAGGATGCAGACAAAAGGTCCATAAGGAAGTAATGGAATAGTCAAATAAAGTTGTTATTTATGTTGTTTTTTGGCACAAAAGTAGTCTCATCGCTTGATAAACTTATAATTGAGCCACTGTAGGCACATGGAATATTTAAACATTTTCTTTAATGACTTTATGGGCCGTCAAGAGCCAGTCCCTTAGGCAGTCTATGGAGGAGTGATCCAGCTCTCAGATTCAATCAAAAATATATTTATTTGTGTTCTGAAGATGAACGAAGGTCATACGGGGTTGGTACAGCATGGGGGTGAGTAATTAATGACTTCATTTGCATTTTTTGGGTGAACTAACCCTTTAAGTGTAAAAGAACCTTTAGGATGCAACTCATGCTTTGTTACTTGTTATTTCTGTTGCACACTAGCATGTAGATGGCCTAAAATCTAACAAACGTACACTGAAAGCCATATGCATCGCTTTGGAAAGCTTTGGCACGTCTGCTGACTGTTAGAATCTGATGCCAGAGTTTTGCCCTCTCACTTCAACCTCTGGCTTGCAGGATTAGAGAACAATATATTTCTACTACTTTTACACATTTTGTAATGGATATTTGCCTGCCATTTGCCATTCATTAATTCTAGTAACACTGATAGGTTGTCCCTGCAATGACTTGTTTTGTAATCATCATGAGACTCTTCATACACAAGTTAAAAAAAATAGTAAATGATGGTAGGATGTTCTGGGAGGTATTTTAGCAGCCCAGCACGAAAGAGCCTTCAAGTCTCTACACTGGTTACCTATTAAATTCCGTATCAATTACAAAAGTATAACTAGGGAGCGTGGGGCACAACCTAAAGTTGTCGTAACAAAGACATTTTTGTCTTGGTTAATGTCAAGTTGTAATAACAAAGACATTTTAAACAATGTCAACTTTCCATTCAAAGTGTCATAATTTACCAAATGACACTTAATGACAACAGTCATAAACATTCAGAAAGACTCCTTCATGTTCATGACAGGTATCATGTCAGTCTTATGCACACCCCTTCAAATAAAGTGGTACCATGTTTCTTAATGATGGAGCAGTATGCTGAGGTTAGAAAAAGTGACAGGTGATCAGACTGTCGAAGGTGAGGGAGAGGTGACGCTGAAGGCTTTGAGTGATGTTAGAATCAACACAGTCCTGTATGTTCCCCCCTCTGTTGGAGCATTTCACACGTTGTTCAAACCTTGGAAACACAGTCATCAGGTTAACATGATTAAAATCACCAACATCGGAAAAACACCCCATCGGGATAAGTGTAACCCCTTACACCCGGGTCCAACTTGACCCGCTCCGAGCGGGCCTCGAACCCGGGTCTCCGGCATGAGAGTCTGGTGCTCTAACAAGGAGGCTAAAGACTGCAGCCTCTAGCGACTGTTGCTAGAGCGCCTATTGAGATCGGGGAGTGAGGTTTACCTGCACAGCAACTACTAGCTGGCCTCCGTAACATAAGCGTTCTTTTGCTTGTTTATAGCTGTAGCCGAGTGCTGCATTAACGTTAGAGTCTGGTGGAATATACATGGCTGTAATAATAATTCATTACATTTATATAGCGCTTTTCTCTGCACTCAAAGCGCTTTACATAGAAGGGGGAATCTTCTCAACCACCACTAGTGTGCAGCATCCACCTAGATGATGTGACGGCAGCCATATTGTGCCAGATTGCCCACCAAACACCAGCTTACTGGTGGAGTGGAGACAGAGTGATGAAGCCAAATGGTATACATATACACATACACATACATACACACACATACACACATATATATATATACATGCGGACGAATAGGAAGCCATGATGGATAGAAGCCACTGGGCAAATTTGGCCAGGATGCCGGGGTTACACCCCTACTCTTTCCAAAGACATCCTGGGATATTTTGTTATCACAGAGAGTCAGGACCTTGGTTTAACATCTCATCCAAGGGACGGTGCTCTTTTGACAGTATAGTGTCCCTGTCGTTATGACCAACACAGACCACAGGGTCGAGCACCCCTGCTGGCCTCACTAACACCTCTTCCAACAGCAATCTGGTTTTCCCAGAAGGTCTCCCATCCAGGTACTAACCAGACTGTTGTGTCGTACCAATGCAGATCAGTGATCCACAGGTGTCACCCCTCTAATATACCCAGGTTGAATTTCCATTTTTAGATCTCATCCAGCTTCAAGGGGCTTATTGCTTTTATAAAACGGTTACTCCATAAAATTGTTTGTTAATCTTTAAATTAACACCAGGAACAAAAAATATACCTTTATAATACATTTATTCCTCCACATGTTTTAGGCATCATTTATACATAAATACTGCAAGGTGAATTCAAAGCAAAACTTAAGTTGGGTATTTTGGAAAATCACAAACCTAAGTAAGTATGAGCAATAGTAATAGTCATTCTTGCATCAATAAACAGTAACATGTGTCTCCAATATTACATCTGGGCTTTTAATTAGAAGCTTTGCAGGTTAAAAAAGTAACCGGCAAAAACTGACATTTGTGTCAGATCTTCTCCTGGACCAATCTTATCTCATTCCTTAAAATGCATACAGTACTTTGACAGATTGGAGTACAATATAACACTTGTAGCTGTAACAGAAACCCACAGAGGAAATTATGTTTCCCACATGACAAGCAATTCCCAAGCGCAGCCCGAAACAAATTTGAGGGTTGAGTTCTGCAGCCCTGTCCAATATCCTGAACATATCGGCCGTTGTTTGCATTATAATGATTGCGATGATGGTTCTCCACCGCAAAAATAATCTCAAGTCAAAGACATGGGTCGGAAAACTGTCTCCTCGTGACACGGTCTGTAATCGCTCTTCCAGGGGCCTTATCATTACATCACCAAAACTGGATCATCAGGATCAAATGAGGCCTGTAACACTCAGCCATGGAAATTCCTACAGAGACGTCTCTGTAAGTTGATGGCATTTGTTCCTCTCTGCAATAGCTATACATTTAGCAACTTCATAAATACAAATTGAGCAAAATAAACAAGATTTTTACATTAAGGAGCAATATTTCCGCCTGGAATTTTTTTAAAGAGAGCAATTGTCCTGCAGAGTTCAGTTCCACACCTGAACCAGCTAATCAAGGCCTTCATATTCACAAGAAACCAACCCGCTCTGAAGGCAAGCCTGGAACCTTAACAAAGGTTCCTTAAAAAGGAGAGAAGAGGATGTTTTTTATGGATGTCAATGAATAAACTTCTTTGTGAGGAAATAACTTATTTACTGAATCGACACCTCGTCGGCTAATCTTCAGCATGGTCGCTCTTAAACAGTCTTTTTGAATTGATCCATTAGAGTTTGACTGAAAAAAACAAACAGCTTTTTTATAGGAGAAGTCAAAGACAATTGCGTGACAGGTATGATTACTCTCAATTTCTTGCTGATAAGAACCCAAGACAGTACTAAACACGGTTTATTTACAAACGGAAAACAAGGATCCACAATGGGGAAAACAAAACAAGAGACAAGTACATGACATTTCTATGGTATCCGCAAACAGTGATTGACTGCTGCAGAACTCAATAAAATTCAGTTAAACTCAATGACGTTCCAGGCTGTAATGTGACTGATTATCAAGGCACATGTGAGCCCAACACAGTCTCATGAAGATGCGTATCTATACCACGAGTGTCATTTCTCGTGGCATTTATACGCCAAAAATGGTTTTTGCGTGTATATGGTACGCACTAAAAAACCCTGGGTTAGGTTTAGGGGGAGGGGTGGGGAGTTCGTGCATATTATACGCCAAAAAGTTTGTATCATATGTACGCAAAAATCGTGTGCCATATACACGCAAAAACTGTTTTTTTTCATCTCTGCTATGAGTCTAGGATGTTTGATAAAGATTCCCGAAGGCAGAGGGCTAATTTGGCAGCAACGCCTTGAGGTGGTCCAAGGGTTGGAACCCCAAGGTAGTGGACGGGATCATATAGAGGCCAGATCCAACTATACGGAAATGATGCGTGCCTGCAGTGCAAGGAACTAACAAAATATAGAATCTGGCGAAGGTGGACGGCAGGGATGAGCGGGAGGTGCACCGATTGGTTCGTACAGTTACGCCGCTTCGCCATAGGTTCGTGCAGACCCCACTGTTACTTTTATAAAAGACTTCAGTATTCTGAGAAAAAGGAGTTTCCACATAGCGTATGGCTACACAATACGACTGACCTTTCGAAAGGCAACTTCCAGGCAGATGTGTTGAGGCTAAACTCTGCTGGACAATAGCCTTCCAGGACCAATTCTAGACACCCCTACTATAGAATGATCAACATCAACAAAAGCCACCTTTACCCTGCAAAGGTGGAGCAGAAGCAGACAGACTGTTTAACGTGGCATACATGGATTTACATTGCATATGAGTGCATTATGTAAATAGCCTATAATGTATAATAATAATAAAAAACAATCTCATACCCGCAATACTGTGACAAATAACAATATTGTTGATTATTGCTCTTAAAGGAGCTGTATGTAAGATTGTGGCCAAAATCGGTACTGCAATCAGTTTCAAATTACTGTAGAGTGGTTTATCCCCTTAGCCTGGACAACATTTTTTGGTTCGGGAAGTTCAGTCTGGACTCGATCCATTGAGGAGTAATTATGATCGGCAAAAAATGATCGGGCCAATCAGATTGCCAGCGTGGGCTTTATACGATGATGGACAGAAGATCTGCAGGGACATAATCATCACGTTATCAAAGAGCGCTAGCTGGTTTCCCTCAGAGATGACTGCAGCTGGAGAATTGAGATGTATAGATTCCGCTGTCGCGCTGTTTTTTAAAATTAATCGACAGCGCATTAATTTTAATAGACAAACAGAAAACTGCAAATCAAGGCATTTGTCGATCGGAAAGATATTCAGCAAAAGTGTAACTTATCAGCTGGCTCTGACGGTCGCTAAGTTAAGAAGATGGGACGTAATGAAAAGCCTGTGGTCGTCTGTGGTTTCTCCTTTGGCCACACTCATGAACGACCAAGTGAAAGAAGCAACACTCGTTATTTTACTTCTAAAATAAGTAAGTTCTGTTGTTGACAACGATGCCATGCAAAGTATTTGACTTACTGCGTTGCTCTGATTGGTTTTAGGTCTGTCCGACTATCCAATTAAGTATAGAGTTTTTTTTGTTTGTTTTTTGGTTCGGTTAAGACACGCCTCATAATCGAAGCCCTACGGAGCGGTCTCAGACTCATATTCTGACCAGAATATAAGTATGACGAAGTCAGGCTAGTATCCCTTCCTCCTCCCCCTGACTCGAGGTTGCCAGATAGGCTGCAGGATCAAACATTTTTATCCCACACGTTTGTAGCTGCAGCTGTGGTAACTAGAGCAGAGCTGGCAACCCGAATGCTGCAACACTACTGACTTCGTGATTGGTGGATCGGTGGAGGGCGGAGCATCAGACCAAAATACAACATGACAGTTGAGGGCTGCAACTTCACTTTTTAAATGACAATATCCTGGCCGGACAACTGTTGTCAGTGATATAAGTATTTGAAATGAACATGATTTCTTAATGTCTACTGACATATCAGGGCCATTTTATGATTATTTGAAATAAATTTCTTACATACAGCTCCTTTAATTTACCTGTAGTAATGATGCTTATTTGTTGAATACATAAAACATTTTATTTTTACGTTTGGGAAAAAGGCATGTCAGTCTGGCTACACAGACAAAACGAGCAAAGAACCGTTAATAAATTGGTTTATTACTTTTTATTCGAAAATTAAAACTTGATATTAGTTATTTTAGTATCATGAAAAACTTAAATGGTTATAAGATACAGAAATAGACTGAAGTGGTTTATAATACCACTTCATAAGTGGTTGAAATACTAAACTAAATTGCAGAATTTAGCGGTGGCTAATTTAAACGGCTCTGATTGGCCATTGCATTCATACGCTCAGAAAAGTGTGTGATTGGTTATAATGATTGGCAATAATCACTGCATAAAATTGATGTAATGCTGTTTTCATCCAACAAATTTCATTCAATTTCACTAATCCTATCTTTAACCTTATCTTGAATTTGGGGGCATTTATTTACAATTTGGTAGCATTTTTTACCCCAAGCCCAATTCATTTCCACCTGGATTGCTATTCAGTTGCTAAAGTGTTCTGAGCAGTTACTAGGGTGTTGCTAAGTGGTACGTAGGTGTCCTCCCTAAAGATGATATTCTATATAAAGTCTCTGACAATGGCTCCATAGTCCCCTTCAATGTAATTTCATCAACTTTAGGTGAGACATATTGTTCATGTCTGCAACACAAATGCTACAAAATGTAGGTTAGGGAAATATAAATATAATATAAATCCCCAACTCAAAGCAAATTTAAAGGGATTCTCCACTTTTTTTGGAAATAGGCTCATTTTACCACTCTCTAGAGTTAAACAGTTGGGTTTTACCGCTTTCGAAAGTATTCAGCTGATTTTTTTATATTTAGAGAAATATCAGTAACCAGACAGTTTCTGGTCTTATTGACTTCCATAGTATATTTTTTTCCCTACTATGGAAGTCAATGAGACCAGAAACTGTCTGCTTACAGATATTCTTCTATATATCAGAAAATAGGCTGAATGAATTAGAAAACGGTAAAACCCAACTGTTTAACTCTGGGGGAGTGGTAAAATGAGCCTATTTCCAAAAAAGTGGAGTATCCCTTTAAGCAAACCAATAGTAAAAGTGATCACTGTCTAGTATGGCACTATTTAGTAAATCGTTTGCTCCTGCATTGCTTCTTAAAAAATGGCTATTATTTCAACATCTTTATGATGCATAACTATCCAATCTGTTTAAGGCGATAAGAAGGACAGTGGCCTTTGGCGGTTTTGTTTTTACATTATGGTAATGCAAAGCAACTAATTCAGTTGCAGTAGATGACTTTAGGAAGACATGCACTTGTAAAGTTCAACATTTGTATATTCTTTCAGGAATGATGCTGATTATGAAGGGGGTGTTATTTCCTCAGTTATCTTAAACTTCGTCATATTCACTCTGTCTGTGTACAGGGGTGTAATGGCGTCAGTGCTGTGGAAACACACCTGAGCTCAGGCAAGTCCCGCTGACAAGCCGCAGCATCGACAGACAATGAAAAGGAAACAGTCTGTAAACCTGGACTATAATAGCGTTTCTGTCCGCCGCACCTCCGTCTCCAATCCAACGCCTCACCTACTCGTTGCATGATGAGTACTTCCTCGTCATTCAACGGGGCTGTGTTTATTAGTGATACCACTGGTATTTATGGAAACGTGATCAAGGGTGATGAAACCACGATAAATGAGCAGATTGCTCTTTTGTTTCGCCACCCAATGGCCTTTCTCCTCGCACACAGGAGATTATATTTAGTCCTTATTTTCCAATTGGCCTTTCCATTTCTAAATTAGACCTAAAGACACAATTGGTGTGTGAACAGGTTTTGGAAAAGAAACCTGCATCATTTTGATCATGATGATGGCTACGAGTTTACACACACACAGTGAGGTCCAGAGAGTCTAGGACTGCTGAGTGAAAATACCTTTATTTTCACGCTTTTCAGTTTTAATACAAAAATTCTCATCACAAATTAATCATTAAATGGGATTGTCAAAAATATTTGAATCAAATCAATTACATATTTGCTGAGAGAAGACATTACATGAGGCAAGGTATTTAAAATTACAGAAAGTGGCTTTAGAAGTCAGCATATTTGTTGTATTTCCAATTCACTGAACATAAACCGGCCTAAATTACTGCCCTACAGTTCTCAGCAATCTAGTGTGAAATTGACTGTCAATCTGTCTGGGCTTAAGCCGTTAAGTCTCACACACTGTTGACTGTGAAAGCCTTTCTGACTATACTCCATCTAAGATGTTTGATGCTTTGTGTTACAGACCTGCAGAGTTACAGCATGGTGTTATCATAGTCAAGTCACCTTTATTTTTATAGTGCATTATACAATAGAAATTGGTTCAAAGCAGCTTCACAATAATAAACAGGAAAGTAACAGAATGTTCAATGTTCAGTTCAATAATGGTGTTGCAGTCATTAATATTGATCGAATATTGATGAATATCCTCCTCTGGCTTAGACTGAATCGAGCACTGTGTAAAATCAGTCGGGATACGTCACACATGCATTAGGTGGGAAGGGAACGGTTGTAGTACAATGTCCAACACAGGTCTAATGCTCAGAAACAGCGTTAGCCAATTATAGTTGAAAGCTCCTCCATTATTTGCATAGTTCTTCGCCATTTCCTGAAACCACAGTTCCAAGTTTTAACTTAAACAGATTGTGTTTTTGAGCACCATAAGCAAGCTAATATGCAGTACTAATCTAGGTTTTATCTTATAAAGGTACAATATGTAAGAATTTTGGAATAGAATATCCAAAAATCTCTAGAACAAAGTTATATATTTTGTTGACTTATGTACTTATGTTATCCCAAATGTTTCCAACAATGTTTGAATTCAGAGAAAATCCACAATTTTAACCAGTCCAACGGCCCATGTCGCTGTGTCGCCAGTCAATGATGTCATATCCACGTGGACCTATTGTTTTACTTCCTGTAGATTCAATGGAAAAATCACTGATGCTTTAATGTATTGTTTTATTAGACAGGTGAGCAACAATAGCTTTTTTGATAGAAAACTAATCATTTTTATATATTATTGATATATATTATGTATTATGTAACTGTCATGTCTATTCAGTTTGTTCTTAGTTTCTGTTTCACATATTTCTTTGTCTTAGTTTCCCACCAGTCATCAGTTATCATGCACTGCGTTCACATGCAGCCAATAACCCGTTCAAAACCGGGATATTAGCAATAACCCGGTCGCGAGCGGCCATGTAAACACCGGCAAAAACCCGAAAATGCTCATATCCCGTATTTTAAAAACCGGGATATTATACCTGGGGTACCCTTTTCAAACTCTGAATTTTTGCTCATG
This sequence comes from Hybognathus amarus, assembly GCA_030378365.1. Lineage (NCBI taxonomy): Eukaryota > Metazoa > Chordata > Actinopteri > Cypriniformes > Leuciscidae > Hybognathus > Hybognathus amarus. Next base: position 11,033 of record JAQIUQ010005265.1, read on the forward strand.
TAAACGCGTATCGGCATATCCCCATAGTGATTTGAGTTCTGCGCATGTTCTATTCGCAAGGAATCTTGGTAGTTTTGAGCAGAGAAACTTCTCGGCGCATGCAAAAATCCGCGTGCAGTATACCGGAAGTAAACATGGCGAGACACAGCACAGCATACTTCTGGAGCGAGCTCAGTAACGTTACCAGCATCTAAGCGCAAACAAATACGATCGCTATCTGCCCCGAAACTATTCATTATTCGCATGCTTGCTGTTGTTGTCTTTGGATGCAGGAAAGAAGAATCGGAAATGTACGCAGTTTGCGTCTCGGGTTCTCCGTACGTCTAGACTCTAACCGCGCGTCGCGTTTACTTTGGCAAACGGGGTTATCCCTAATGTATCCCTAATGAAACCCGAAAAGTGACCTTAACCCGACCATAACCGGAAAATTGGCTGCATGTAAACGTAGTCATGGACAATCATCTTATCGTCACACCTGTTTGTTGTCAACTCATCATCACTTTGCTCCTTGTTCACTCTTCAGCTGTCGTTTGTTATTTGTGTTAGTGCATGCTGTTTCCTGCCTATTTGTTTTATTAAACTACGGAGATACTGTTTCTGTCTTCAGTCCATCTTCATCTTTTTTGTTTTCACCACAAACTTCTGTCGTCTTGCCATCACCAGCCCCTTCATCGACGAGACCCTGAAGTCACTGTTCTGGATTGGGGCGAACTATCACTGTCCCATCATTTCGACTACAAATAGGAAAAGAG
>JAQIUQ010005267.1:0-22013 GCA_030378365.1 Hybognathus amarus
ACACTCAAAAAAATGATTCATTGGATGAACTCAATTAAGTTGTGGGCAGGATTTCCATCCAATAAATATATGTAGTCCCAACTCAAACTGAGTACATCCATTCAACAGAATGTAAATCAGTTAGCCTAACTCATTTTTATCAAATAGATGCAAAAGAATATAAACGAGTGAGGCTAACTCATTTTTATCAAATACTTACAACAGTATGTAATTGAGTTCTCCTAACTATCTTTTACCAAATACAGCTGAAATAAAATAATTACATTAACTAAATGAAATTGATTTACATTTGACCAACTCAAACTTACTTAATTATTGGAAATTATCATTAATTAAATATATATAAATCATTTTTCATTTGATCCATTAACATACACATGAGACAAAACTGTTTTTATTTTTATTTTATTTTTTATTGAAATACATTTACATTTGAACTTCATTTCCTTAGAGCCCCTCCACTCAAAAAATGTTTTTTTTTTCCTGTTGGATGTTTGAGTTTCACCGTGCTGAATGATGCAAAATAGAATGAACTTGACTCCACAACTCCAACGTCCTCAGGCTCCTGATCACCATCACTTCCGGTCACATAAATCCCCATGACTGTGGTTGCTAGGTCCCTTTCTGCATCCTCTGTCGCCGATGCCTGAACACCACAAACACAGAAAACACGGCAAGTGTTTAATAAAGATGGACAGAGAAATAAGGTGACATAAAGTGATGCAGGGCTCCACAGGTGATGGCGTCAGACACAAAAATACATATAGAAAAGCATTTGTCCATTTTCAACAGCACAACTTCATCCCCTAGGCCAACAGAACTGTAAACAACCTCCCCACTCCAAGCACACACACTCACCCCTAAATTCAAAAAACATGTACGATCACATGTCTACAGCAGTACATAAGAACACCTCTGTAGGGCTGCTTAGGGCTGGGCGATTTGGCCTAAAAAAATCCCAGATTTTTTTCACAAAAATATCCGATTTAAAACGATTTTTTTCTCTCCCTACTTAAAATCAATCTGTAGACGACAAAGAAATTGTTCAAAACAAGTTAACTTTATTCCCTTCTGGGATATTATCTGGATTAAAGTGCAATCAGAAACAACAAGCCAAAAAGACAAGAGGGCAGGCCCTGTCATCGTAAATAGTGTAAATATAACATAAAATGGGTGGATTGGGGGACGTGTAAAAAAGAAAAGAAAACTTGCATCACAATGTTTATTGTGATTGTCAAAGTATTTAGTAACTAAACAATTTTATCAAGTTTATTAACTATGTAAACACAATGTTTACATGGTACAAAGACTGGTATGCTACTGTTTTTATTATTGCTTAATACAAATTTCACAATTTCAATTCAATTCTTGTGATTTGATTCGGATATTGATTCAATATCAATTTCTTTGGGTAAATATTAGGTACAGTAGATAGCCTACCTTAATGTGTTATGTTAATTGTTCTCCAAAAATAAATCACTTAATGCTATAATACAGAGAGACCCTGTCAGCCTGTATTAGGTTTAAAGGTTAAAACCAACTCAAATTAAATATAATGTGTTTTTATAACAACAAACAACGTTATAATATTTTAATGATACAGGTAAAAATATAATAAATGTGTAATAGTTATCATATTTAGCAAAATACTCCTCTCTATAGTAATTATTTTAAGTCCAACTAACATGCGTGCTATGGGTAATTGAAGGGCGTTCCTGAGGTAAATGTAACGTTACGTGACATGTTGTTCTCCAGCTGTTTTATGGACATCTTTACGCGGTTGAAAAACACTGATCGATCAATTTTATTACATTACGGTAAGTTAGTAGTAAAGAGTAACAGATGATCGGTTCACGTAACGCTTGAACTGAGATCTGTCAGCGATCTTTCATGTCACATTTACAAGCGCCAAAACGGTGTTTATTGTTTGAATTTTGTAATAAAATTGACAGAATCTGATGAGAATAGGCTATGTTTCATATGAATAGTAGCCTAACTTTTTCTCTCCGTGAGAAAATGCATGTGTGCATGAGAGCAAGTAAAAGTGACAATTGCATCTCGGCTCTCACAGTGTTCATTTGCCATGTTGTTTGTGTATCTCTATCTTGACAAGCGCTGAGCCCAGTCCGAACCACGGGAGCTCAGATGGGCGCGTCAGAGGTTGTTAAAGAGAAAAGTGATTTTCACTAAAAAAAAAAAAAAAAAATAAAATCGACGTAAACTACACATTCAAGTTAATCAATAAAATCGATTTTATCGCCCAGCCCTAGGCTCTGGCAATATAAATAGTGTGTCATGGGAGACGTAAGGGAGTAACAGTTCAACACTACATGACAAACATATTGTGATGAATTTACCAGATATTCTTTAAAGATGGTGTCTGGATCTTCATTGAGGTAGATGATGCATCTCAGGATACACTCCCTCCTGGTGTTGATGTCATGCTGAAGCAGGGTTGAAAAATGACACAATTTAGCCAAATGTGGTTGTTCTGGTGACACAGGGAAGGAGCAGGTTGTCTAATTTAGATTAGAGGATAATTTCATTCTGAACAGGATGCCTAACCCCTAAATGCCCCCAACAAGCAAGTCGGTAGTTTTCTTGCATGTTTTATATTGGTGTGTGAGTGGATGAACCAAATAATCTGTGTATGTACATGGATAGCAATAACTGCCCCTTAAGTTCCCATGAACCTGCCTAAAATGTTGCAACAACAAATACCTGCTTCTGCAAACTGCATTCTTTGCACTGCCACATTCATAATCCTAAAAAAGGAGAATAAAGACAATTAGCACATATCACATGACAATGATGCAAATAAGTTTGTGCTAGAATTGAGCAAGTAATGTTAGTCTTATACCTACCATTATTAGGAGGTTGCTGCAAACTGCTTTTCAACTTAAACTGCAAAAGATGAGATGCATATATTAGAGGTGTGAGCAATGGAGCAAATACTCAGGCAATGTAACCAAATAAAAGTAATTATTAATAGTCAAACACGTTAATACATTGGTTAATATTGTAGGTTGAACTGAAGTAGAGCACCTATTAATATGAATGATTTTTAAGTTAACATGCAATACAGATACAGATTTAACTAACTTTACAGTGACTTTAAAAAATCTTTAAATTAAATCAAACCACTTTTCCTAAAGTAAAACAGTCTTCTTTTCAATTAATGATATATGCATTATTTAGAACTACTTGCATACATTATTCTTTTAAGCAAACATATTTATTTGTATGAATTAAATATAATTAATCCTTAAAGCTATAACAAACAGTGAATGGTTTTCTTTTTTGTTGCTTGATCACTATTAAGGACAAACATCGGATCATGTCCAATGACATGCTGATCCAATTGCACTGATGCACAGCCGATACACTCACAACTGTTTAAGACATAGTTAACTTGAATACTGTCCAAAACGGACATTTAGCTGCTAGACATAATGTTGTGTATTATGTCCATTCAGACACGAAAGAGAGCTCAGAAAGAGAGCTATGTGCGCTCAGAAAACCGTAATGAATAGAGCTCTTTTTTGCGTCGTCACTCTTGTTCAGATCTATATGTCTGCTCTACTGAAATGTGCGCATCTAGCACTGACGCAGGACATCAGTTCTGACTGAATCGCTTCCCAAATAGTCACTATTTAACATTTTCGTCATTTATATTAGTTGAAAATGTCAAAAGATTTTCGTCATAGTTTTTGTCATTCAAAACTAGGTTTTGGAGGTCTCGTTTTCGTCTGTGAAAAAATGTCGTTGACGAAAATAATATAACACTGGCCGCATATATAACATGGCGGAAAACAACGCATAACATTACACTGTCGGGCTTTGGACTTTGGACCTTGGCTGCTAACACTTGTCGCGACCATATTAGACACACACACAAAAGAAATTCGGCATCTCTCGTCCGAAATTGCGGCGATGAAGATTAGTTAACATATAAATTAACCAAAGCAGTCAACGTGACTAACCTTAAAGTACAAAAGTAGCACTAGCTAACCACCAAAGTTAACGTTCAGCAAGCAATTCCCCTCAGCTTTGTTGAAGAGTGAAATTAGGCTCGCTTAACGTTAAGTTAACTGTTGCACACATTTCGGCCAATATTACTGTATTAATGATAATTGACAGTATACTTTCTAATCAACAAATGAATACTTACCAAGTAGTAGATATTCGCCTTTTTATGTAGTCTCGTCCACCTTCTGCCTTGGCGTTGCACTGAGAGAATGAGACGAGATGGACGAAAAGAGTGCGCTGTCCCGCACATGCGCAAAGGGCGGTCCCGTATGAAACTTTTTTTTGGCGATCCAACGTAAATCAATCCCATAGGTGGAGCTATTAATACATTTTTATTTAAACCACATATATATATATACATATGATCTTAAATAGATATATTTACATAAAGCAAATTATTTTAAAATGTGTCACCTCTAAGAAGGGCTTGAATCATTTTTTGAGTGTATATATTATCCTGCTTATTACATAAAAATCAACCAAATAAATAAATAAATCAATAATTTGACACAAAATATTGACTTAAAAACGAGTTTTATTGGTTTAAAAACGAGTATTGCTTCTGCTAAAGAAAATAGTCTGTTCTGTCTCCTGAACTGCATCCATGGCAACGGTATGTCATAGCAGCGCCGCAGTCTGTTAACCAGAAATAACAGACCACATTCGACATTAGAACTCAACCAAGACACGTAAAAACAAGCAAAACTATGACATTTGAGTAGAGATTCAAGGTTCAAGAAGGAGCATCCCGAACACGCGCTAAGCGCTGCAAATAGACGCACACTGGGCGAGCTCAGCCAATCACAGCACATTACCTATTTTCGGAAGGAGGGGTGTCATCCCTTTTTTAGGTGTATGGCTCAACCAGAATGGGGATAGAGGAGCTGTAATAATATAAAATAAATATGTGAAAACATAATGTTTTGTGAACAATCAGGCATGAAAACTTATTCTAGCACACCTCAAAAACAAAATCAAGATTTCGTAAAAGGCCATTTTGAATAGATGACCTACAGTGATCTGCTTCCACCTACTGGCGGTTTTAGTTTTATTTAATATATGTTCCATAATTTTATTTATTCAAATATTAAAAGTATAGGCTATTAATTGTATTTATAAATATTATTTATAAAATATATAAATTATATAATAAATTATAATTATATTAATATAATTATAATTCATATAATAGAAATTATATAATAAATTATATAAATTATATAATACCACATCTGAGCTTCATTAAGAAGTGTAATCAACCTTAAATGCCAGCTCAGATTCTGTGCCACTTCTACTGTGCAGAGATTTATTCTTTTGGTGATAATGATTTCACTGATTTTTAGTGGAATTTATTGATTTATTTAATTTGATTGATTGATTTATTATTATTTATTTACTACATATATATATATGATTTATTATTTATAGAATTTATTAAATGTAATCAGTGACAGAGATTTAAAAAAATCTTCCTCCAGTACCATTAGCTTTATGTTATTTATGTTATGACATACCCTATATTCTGTGGAGAAATGTTTTTGTCCATCATGCTTGCTGTACAGACATGTTCTCAAATTCAGAAAAATGGATAGTAGGGCCAACATCATTTTCTGTTGATCTTTACTAAGTACTAATTAAGGAAAATAATCAGCTGGTGGTGTAATTGAACAAAACACGAACACTGATTGTAGAATAAAGGTTTAGGATATTTTCTGTTCTATGATTTCTTAAATCTCTTTGAAATCCTAAAATGTCATTTTTAATATTATTTGATATAATTATGAGGAAACAAAATAAAAAAATAAAAGATCTCAAGATTTTTTCAGATTTTTTGTATTTTTCAATTGTTTATTATGGATGTAAAAAAACTGTTCAAGTAATACAATGTATAAAGTACCGTCAAGTTTGGAAACATTAAGTTTTTTTAAATGTTTTTTAAATTAGTCTTTTAATCTCCCCAAAGCTGCACAAAAATACACACAGTAATATACATTTTAAAACATTATTTATTCGAAGTAAAGTAAAACGCTATTTTCAACATCATTACTCCAGTGTCACATGATCCATCAGAAATCATTATAATATGCTGATTTGATGCTAAAGAAACATTTCTTATTATAATTAATGTTAAACAGTTCTGCTGCTTTATATTTTTGTGGAAACTGTGATTTTTTCAGGAATATTTGATTAAAATAAAGTTCAAAAGAACAGCATGTATACAGTAAATATATTTTTTTTAATATTTCTTAAATTTATAAATGTCTGTACTGTCTTTCTATCAATTTAAGTGTGCCTTTGCTGAATTAAAGATTTTTTTTATCTTACTTATTCCAAACTTTTAAAATGGCAGTGTATCATGATTTCTAATAATAATTAAGGCTTTTAGACTTGAAATACTAAAAGAACTTAATCTGGATTGAAGGAATCAGTCTAAAGGAGAATTATTGTTAACCCTAAAACAGTATTCTGGAACAAATATGGGCAAAATAGTTTTGATTTATTCTTTTTTAAAAATACTTCCCTTGATCCCTTGATTTTTTTTTTACTCAATTTAAAAAAAAACTCATTAATCTTGTATTTGGGTCAAAAATGGGCACTCATTGAAATGGGAATGGGAAAAATGGAAAAAACTGAGCATTCTAAAATAAGCCAAAATAAGACACCAGGTGACAGCAAAGTCACTTCATCTTTAGGTTTTAGCTCTAAGAACTTTTTGGAATTATATTTTAATGTAGTAAAAAAAACAAACAAAAAAAACCCCATAAAAATAAGCATCATTTACATAGAAAATATGGTACTTTTTGAAGTAAATAAATTCAAAAATTAAAAAAAACACCATAAATGGATAGACAAAACTTTATTCAAAGACAGTGATATAACATTTATAATTAATAAAAATTCAGGATCACACCTGAGTCCTCTGTGCCCAGTATTGTCCACAATTACAGGATTAAGGGCTATAAAGTAGGGCTGTCAAATGATTAATCGTGATTAATCACATCCAAAATAAAAGTTTTTGTTTATATAATAAATGTGGGTGTACTGTGTATAATAATTTTATATATATAAATACACACACATGCTTGTATATATTTAAGAAATATGTTCATGTATATACTGTATATAGATTTATATATAATTTATATTATATATAAATACAAATATTTTATATATAAATAATATTTTTTTCTTAATATACATACATGTGTGTGTATTATATATATATATACAAAATAATTATACACAGTACACCCACATTTATTATATAAACAAAAACTTTTATTTTGGATGTGATTAATCACGATTAATCATTTGACAGCCCTACTATAAAGTAAAGTGAATACGGTTAGAGGGCTACAGTTTTTCTTTTGTTTTCTTTTCTTAACACAACAAAACCGATGATGCCTACGAAACGCGCGGTCGTGTTTCTAGTGGCTACAGGACTCAGCTGAGCGGAAATGACGTCACGCGTGACGTTGCCTTAGCCCTTCGGTTCAAGCATGGCGCCGCTGTTGGTCCCGCTGAAATGTGGCTTTCACATTCAAAGGCGTAAATTGTCCCTGTTGCTTCAGCAGAGCCGATCCGTTCGACGCGTCGATCTGTCACGACCACCGAGTGGCGAACCAGCGGAAACAGCGGAGCACTTATCAGGTACAGTCACCTCTGTCACACACACTTCAGGGCACACAAGGGCAGTCCTCAAACTTTACAAACGCAACCTTACAATATATAGTAACGTTACGTACAGTAGAAGTAGTGACTGTAAGCTGCCACACCAGTTGTTGTGTTGTGACTAGCTGTACCGTTAGCTGTTGTTGTTGTTAAGTAGGAAGTTGACGTGGTTCATCGTGACTAATGAATTTGTCCCTGTTGTGTTGTGTAAATGTGGTGTTGTAGGAGCTTTAGTATCATTACTGCCAGCTAGTATGGAAGTACTTGCAGGATATGCCTATATGTAACGTCACATGACTAGTTCACTTTAGTTTGTAGATAAATCAGTTGGTAACGTAACTTTTAGCTGTTGGTTTGGAGTTAACCCCTTTCAACCTGTAGGTCACATGATATATAAGTAACACACACACATCATGTGTGCTTAGATAAGACTGAATCCCGCCCTCTTTTCAGCTCATATCAGAGTCGCATGTCACAGACCCCATTTATGCCCAAAACACTCACCATATAGTATTTTTTGCAAAAGATCTGTGATTTACAGTCAAGACATAGAAATGCTAGTGTCACAAGCTCTTTTTGATAAATTACTTTTACTTGTTGCTCTAAACAACTAGTCAAGTGGTTAATCTTTAAAAAAAAAAAACATTTGCTGATATTTTACTTCGCCCATGTCATCCAAGATGTCCATGTCTTTCTTTCTTCAGTTGAATAAAAAAATTAAGGTTTTTGATGAAAACATTCCAGCATTTTTCCATATACAATGGACTTCAATGGGAACCAAATGGTTCAAGGTCCAAAAGAGACAGTTTCAGTGCAAACTGTTCAGAAGGGCTTTAAAACGACACCAGATGATAAATAAGGGTCTAATCAAGCGAAAACGATCGCTCATTTAATAAATAAATATCAAAGTTTAATTTTTATAAGCTCAAATGGTCGCCTTGCTCTGTTCTGTGATGAGCGTTCGTGACTCTCCTGTTCGTAACTCGTTCATCAAAATGAACAAATCTTTTCTGAGTCAATTCATTAATTTCGTTCGTTGAATGAAACAAAATAACACGAAAAAAGATTTGTTAGTTCTGGTGAATTAGTTAAAACAAGGAAGTCATCAACAGGCATCACAGAACAGAGCAAGGGTCAAGCATTTTGAACTTAAAAGTTCAACTTTGTTATTTTTTAAAACCATTATTCAGTCGTCATTTAAAGCCCTTTGAACAGTTTGCACTGAAACTGTCTTTTGGACTCTTGAACGATTTTCAGACCCCATTGAAGTCCATTATATCAGAGAAATTCCTGGAAGTTATTTTTCATCAAAAAACTTAATTTCTTTTCAACTGAAGAGAAGAAAGACATGGACATCTTGGATGACATGGGGTGAGTAAATTATCAGCAAAAGTTTTTTTTTTTTCAAAAGTAAGCTACTCCTTCTAAGAACGTTTTTGTCCTTTTTATTTTTACTATTTCATCCTCATTTACTTTAAATTTCTTTTACACTGGGTACAGAAAATAGTTAATAGTTACTCGAGAACAAAATGTCCCATTAAACCCGTTTAAACACGGCATTTTTGTCACCTCAACAAAACCCGGCCATGGGTCGCCTTGAAAATGAGACCAAACTTAAGTCTGAGCGTTGACATTTTTATGATAGTTTTTTTTTTTTGACAGACAATTTTTTCCTCTAAGAACCTCAGAGTAACTTTTCAAGGGTAGGGTTGCTTCATGCGGGACAATTGTGGTTCTTACAGGACAATAAGGGACACTTAAACATTATCTGTAGATTCTGTACTGTACACAGTATAATTTCAGGTTTATAAATGTTTAACAGGTTCTCCGACATCAAAACATTTGTTTTGCTTAACCAATTTATGGTCAATTTAATTCTAAAACAAATTTTAAAGTCACGTTACAGACACACCATAGTTCAAAATATACATATATATTGTAGTGTTTGAATAAAGGATGGCAATCTTTCATAATCAACTGTTGTTGTGGACTATATACTGAAGGTATATTTTAAGGGGCTAATTGAGAAAATTGCTATATTTTTTTATTAGTTTAAAAATAAAATAAAATATATCGGATTAATATCGGGTATCGGCAAAAGCCAAAGCTGCGGCATCGGTATCGGTATCGGAATGTAAAAAAGTGGTATCGGGACATCCCTATTCAAAATAATAGCATTTATCTGAAATATAAAGGTTTTGTAACATTATAGACCACATTTTAAAAGAAATTATAGAAAATAATGGCCTACTTTTATTCAGCAAGGTCACATTAAAGTATTTGTCCCTAAAGAATAAGTAATTCTCATTTTAGAGTTTGTGATTTGTATGGTCCTGATGCTTGTGAGTGTGTGAGCTGTGATTGGATGTTGTGTTGCTGTTCTATCAGTTCGGGTTAGATCAGCGGGACAAATAAATTAGGGACGTCCAGGCTGATTGGGGACAGTTTGCGGCAACCCTACACAAGGGTTAAATGGGTCACAAACTGATTAAACAAAATTCAGTTCTGATTCTGTTTCTTGAGGTGCGTTTATAATGTTAGTATGATTTATACATCAAAATCTGTCATAACTTAGAAATAAAAGGCCATTTTCTATATATCACTTCACTATAAAGAGCAAATGAAATTACGTCGTACTTGCCTTGTCAGTTACTAAGTCATGAATGTACCAAAAAGTACCAATAAACTGCGTAAACGATACGTCAAGTGTTAGCTGGGAAGGATTTGCAAGTAGGGATGCACCGAAATGAAAATTATTAGCCGAAAACCGAAAAAGAGGAAACCAAGGCCGAAAACCAAAACAACAAAAAGAAATAATGCCATCAGATATAAGATAAGTGTACACAAAATAAACTATTACAACTTACATTAGCACAAAATAAAAGGCCGCGAATGCACACGCAAACTTATAGTCATGATGAAGGTGTAAAATAGTTCCCAAACAACTTCGGTGTGTGTCATTCAGGGGTTGAGCAGCATGCACGACAAATCGACAATTAATCGATCGTCGATTAATCGTTGACATCCCTAGTTTAAACCTATTCCGTTAACCAAATAAACAAAATAATGAACTTATCAAAATAAATAGCATCACATAACCCCTTTAGTCTAGAGTCATCCTGGATGGTAAACCGTTAATTGTGTGTATCCAGTTAAAGAATGTACAGTCCTTCAATAGACAACTGACAGGTATTTAACTAATAAATAGGCTAAATATCTATGTATTTTATGGCACAAATCATATTTATGTCATATTTCACAAAGCTTGACACAGTTGCAACTTTTGGAGAAACTGATTGTGTTTGGACCAGAACAGTTACTTGAGGAGAATGGTGAATGAATAATAAAAAGTGATAAACTAGATGTGCTTATGAGGTAAAGTAAGAGATACATTGTGTTTATTTTCATGTAAACTCCATGAATATCATATTTCTTCACTTTCTTTCAGCTGTCTAGTTAACGAAGTCTCTCATTAGACATGGGCCAACAGCCGAGGTCAGAACAGCCGACAGATCTTAGATGCAGTCAAAGTAAGTCTTTATTAAAATATTGTTTAATATAAGACATTGTGCTTGATTTTTCATGGAAATTTGTGCATGTTTCATCACAATAACTAAAATGCTGGGGAAAGTGTTAATATGTGAGTTGGTCTGTTCCAGCATTTACATCTTCCAGAGAGACAGTGCTGGCACGGGAATGCAGGTGGAGGACTAGATGCAGATCCCAAAAATGTGGTAAGGGCTTTTGTTTTGTATGGCAGAGGGGTTTTTCACCTCTGGCTGAAATCATGTGATGCGAATGCAGTTTAATCCATGACATGGAATCGAGGTTTGTGCCGAGTCAGCGACAGTATGGTGTATTGACGATTGTCTGAAGATATCGCCGACTGGGGATGATGCCTTCTGACGACATGGAAATCGATCAATTAGCCTCGCTTTACCAATTTAATGTATTAAATGATTTGGCCTGCCGCTGATCATTATCATTGCGATAAGGTTAGTATTGTTATTAAATTAATTTATAAATCGAGTTAAGTCGAATCCTTGATTCTGATTGGTCAAAGAGCTGTGCTTTATTCACGATACAAACACGGCTCCGGCCGCTTCACCCCATCGGTTCTATCGCATCGCTGCACAACACTGCGGTTCTATGTTGTTTTTATTTAGAGCTTTCAGGCATTTTAACACATTGGGAACGTGTGCTGTTCAGTTCACTCGGGGACTATCTCATCCAGCGGAAGGTAGGCTTTTAGTGATTTTATACTTCAAGAAAGCTGCACTTATATTGTTTTTTACTTTAATATTGTGTGGGATCCGTTTTATATAAAGCAGTACAGATACTCGAGGCAAGTGCTGTATCGTGAAATAAGTAAACGGCTCAAGGGGTTACTCCGCTTACTGTTCAGTGCCTAACAGACGCCCTTCAGCTGTTACTTATTTTCACGATGCACAGCACTTCTATAATTCTTGCTTGCTCTAACATAAGGTAACTGACAATTATTTTGCCTTGCCCTAAATTCATAACGCTGAATGAACATAATTCATCACCATGTGTTATAACACTTGCGACAACACCGACACGCGCTTATGAGGAGAATGTTTTTAAACAGACTAAAAAACTACATCCCACATCAAAATTTAATTGCAAGGTGATCCATTCACAAATTATAAAGAGTGCTTGTTTTAACAGACGCATCATTCTTATATAGATCCGAGATGAAAGCGGCATAGTTGTTCGTCGAGTATTTTGTTTCCATATCACATTAAAAAACGTTTAATGACACTAACACTAAAAACAATACAATTACTAAATATTAATAATAATAATAATACTATCACTAAAATAGTAGCCTATTAAAGCTACCGTTATCCATCGTCGTCTCTGAAAAACGCGCGTCATGCAGATGCCAAAAGCAGTCCTTTCTCATTCCATTCAGGGAATGAGCGTGTTTACATGGACGTTCTTAATGCCTAATGCCTACTGACAATGCATGTGGTCATGTAACGCATAGCCCGTTTCCCTTTATCAGAGTCAAGTCATAAGTATATAATCCGCATCGACTCAGCTAGATGTTTGCATATGTTTGCCCTTGCTCTGATTTCTTCCTCGGCATAAAAACACATTAACCCGCGTACTTCGTAGCTTACTAAGTGCGCATGTGAAGTGCATCTAAACAGACAGAGCACTGGTAGGAGGACATATGTATCGCAAACTCCGAATCTTCTGACCCAATAAATTATTTAAACGCGTTTTCATCTCGTGCAGAAAGTGAAAATGCTGCATGTGGCATGAGGATAGGCTGATGTGTCCGTAAATTTCACGTTGACATGATGATTAGGATTAAAAAAAATGATTAGGATCGTCTTTTTTTACCTCACTATACCAGGAAATAACGTGATCCTATTAATAAACACTCCACCTTTGCTAGAAAAATAGAAAAGAAAGATACTTGTATATAAATCGAAGTAATAAAACAAGCAAATTAATGAGTAACTAATCAAGTTAATAATCAAATAAAGCACAGCCCCCTCCCTACGATAGTATCTTGTATTGCCGATCTCACAGGCTGATCAGGATCAGTATGGAAATGCAGCATATCGCCCAACACTGAATGGAATTTAAAAACTCACCGTCTTCACAATGGAAACAAAAAAGTTTTATTAAACATAGAAGAGAGACGGGGTTGATGGCTGGCACCTGAAAAAATCTGATTTTCCATGTCTAAAGGCGATTTCCATTTTCAACACTGAAATACAGGCAAATATCACGGACAACTGAACAGGCATTAGGACGACAGCTAAGAGACACGCACTAGTCAGCAGTATTTCTGATGATTTATTAGCGTGAAGTTTCGTCACAATGACAAACAAGAGCGCAACATTCAGGGATTTGAAACTGAACACCCTCGACTCGCCAAATGCGGGTAAACAGTGAACTTTGGCGGAACACAGTCAAATCACGAGCTAATTTGACGTGTTTCTATGTTTACTCACACTTTCTTTGCTGTGAGAAGTTCGTGTAAGACAAATCTGTGCGGATTTCACAGTTAATTCTATGTATTAAATGCAGTATATTGCAGAATCTGCGCATTTCTGGCTTACTTGAACTAGGGTGGAACGGTACACAGAAGTCACGGTTCGGATTGCAGACTTCACGGTTAAGGTATCAAATTTCGGTACAATGGAGGGAAAAGCAAAACAAAAATACAGAAGGCATTGTATTTTTTACATAAGCTTTATTATTAAAGGCATAGAACCAGTTAATTTGTAGTGCACTGACAATAGTTTTATATTATTAGTTTATTAATTAAATGAATAAAAAGACAAAAAGAACTTGCTATGTGTTTGGTAATTGTACCTGAATTAATTTTAAATTATTTTATTACACACTACACTCCAGCATTGTCGAATCTGTGCCATTGTAGGTGGCCATTATGCTGTCACTGAATCGGTGTGAATAGTAGCGTGAATCCGCGTCTGCAGTTTGAAACGTGAGTCCAAAGTCGAGGATGCGCGGCAGAAAGCCAAGTTAGCCAACGTTTGAAGTGAACGCGCGTTTACAGCTAGCCGATGGTAGCAGACCACGTGTCCGCGAAAGAACCCGTGTATCTGAACAGTAGTTCCGCATTACATTAATTAATATGCACGCAAATTTTATTTATTTTTATACCGTGTGTTCTCCGTGTAAATTTCGTGCATCCGAACCGCTCATGTCCCGTACCATTTCGGTTCAGTATCTAGTACCGTTCTCACCCTGACTTGAACAGATCGCCACTGAGTGATGCACCGATGTGCAAAATCGTGGCTCGAGGCGCAGCTCAATCATATTAATATTGCTGTTATTGCCGTATATCCGACATTTACTCGATGTTCGATATCTTTGTATAGAATAACACATAGTCGAGGATTAGGGCTGCACGAAATTGGTAAAAAATTACATTTTGTGATATTTTATTTTTCTGTGATATATATGGTGATTTGTGTATAAAAACAATTTCACCAGATGACTTGAATATCTCTGATTTGGAAAGAATAGAATCATTCGTAGTAATGACTGGGTGGTTTTATTCATGGAGTAGTAATATAATATTAAACATATATTTAATATATTATAATATTAAATTTAAAACGTAATATTAATATAATGTTAATGAATGTACACTTTAAGTACATGGAACCTTATTGTGAAAGTGTTTCCGATTTTATGTCTCTTGAGTTTCTAGGGCATGGACAGATCAGTTGGTTTTAACTCATTCATCTGTAAAGTGAAATTCGGTTCCAATGCTAGTCATTAGTTTGCGAATCGCAATGTGTCATTAACGAGCACGGCACATGTTGTGTGATTATCCAGGCAAGTTTAGGAGCAATCATCTAGATTTTGTTCTCAACCTATTTCTTATAGTCTCTCTCACACGGAAAACATTTCATCACCAGGTAGATTTCTTTTTTGGTTTATTGAAAGTGTGGTCCATGTCATCGTGCCATCCTGATGTGTGGAAAGCTTTTCAGAGAAGAATAAGGGAACGCTATTTTAGCACAATTCACAACCAGTAGTTCAGAAAAAAGTGTGAGGGGGCGAGAGAGACAGTTTGAAGATCGACGTGCGCCCCTGACCGGTGCTTTCTCTCTCTGCTCGCCCTCGAGTTAAACAAGCGAAGCAGTCACTCATCTACATCACTTACCGGTCAAAATATGGCTTTGGCGGGACAAAATACGCGGGCACATTAGGCTGACAGAAAACAGCGGCCAGTTCCAGCTCTTCAGGCGTCTGACGTTTTAAACGGACTCGCTTGCACATCCCAGTCCCCACACTCAAATCTGACACGGCACGCCAAATACACAGGAATGATCATTCAGCCTGTTCACGTCGGCCCTCATTTTGACATTCGGATCGAGACCGAGGATATAAAAAATTTACCAAATCGGCCGAGATATCATGCACCACTACACGCCACTACGCAACAAAGTAACGGCGCGCTTGTTCACTTGCATTGAATATTAAAAAGCTTTTTGTTAACAGAAAAGACATTATTTTTCAACATCCTACATATACTGTGTACTGTATTGATCTGTCCACCTAAAACACATTTTTGTAAACAAAAGTTTTGGTATTTTCGTTTTCGAAACTTGTTGGTTGGTCCGATCGATTGTGCAATGGATTTTCGAACTGTAAGCTGACGCCCTACAGAAAGGTATGCATTGACGCCACTGTCCTGCTTTATCCCGTTCCTCAGCCGCGACTGAAGGTAATCGCGGATTGCGAAAGCACTGAATTGGGGAAACAGCAACTCAGGTTGAGATCGTATCCTGGTCCTTGCTGCTACGAGTTGTCAGATCACATAAACAGCCTCGTTTGTCGTCTGTGACCATAATGTGAGTGCAAACTGTATTTGTGAGTGCAAATGGTCAGTAATTCTTTCATCTAAAACAACTGAGCCTCCTCCTCTTATAGCTTTTTTATGCGTATGATTTGATCATTTGGATATGGTAAAGCTTTAGATGTTGCCTATTGTAAGTGGACCATACCAAAGCTCTCCATATTCACAGGTGTCTGTGGTTTAGGCTTTTCTTTGCATACAACAACCTCATCTACACATCTAACGAATGTGATGAAGCTCGACATTAGTGTTCATGGAGCTCGATTTAATGTGGACAGGTTCAAGCAGGTCCTCTTGTGGTGCATATGGGTCTGGTTAACCTGGTCACTGGTGTCTGATTGAACAGCGGACTGAACTGAGCAGTCTGTGGATCTCTGCTGGCCCCCTCTCCTGCTGATGTTGATACAGCATACATAATCATTCACAACCAGCAAGTGCATCAAGTTTCTCCCTTTATTCACAGTATTGACTAGTTTTAAGGAAAATATAGCCATGCAGTTTTTGATCATGCCTATTTATCCACAGCCTGTTTTAAGAGAAACTCTTGCTATTTATTGCTACACTTAAATATGTGAATCATTTTTCATCAGAAAATGAACTCTTTTAGTTAGCCTTGAAGGGGATACTCCACATTTTTCGAAATAGGCTCATTTCACAACTCTTCAGAGTTAAACAGTCTCAGTTTTACCGCTTCTTAAATCTGACTCCAGCTCATTTGCTATATTAGAGAAATATCAGTAACTCAGACAGTTTCGGTCTCATTGACTTCCATAGTATATTTTTTTTGGACTATGGAAGTTATGAGACCAGAAATGTCTGGTTACCTGATATTTTCTCTAAATATCAGAAAATCGGCTGGACGGATTTGAAAAGGTAAAACTCAAACGTTAACCCTGAGGGAGTTGTAAATGAGCCTATTTCCAAAAAAAAAAAGTGGAGTATCCCTTTAAAAAAACTCCATCCAGCTGCAAGTTCTGGCGTTTGTGGACACACTGGTGCTGTCCACCCTTGTAAGCAGTGCCGTCTCCACTTAAGTTATTGGTGCTAGGTGACAGAGATTGAGTGCACAGTGGAGAACATTGTGTGTGTGTATGTTAAGAGGAACATTGTATTTACGGTGGTATTTCAGTTTTACTCAGCCCAAAAAAAAAAAAAAAAAACAGCTCAGGATGAAAAAAAATGTTGATTGATGTTTTGACTCCCAAACAATTTTCTACATTGTAAAAATTGTCTTTATTTGGCCTGAGAAAATTAATTTCGGGCTTCAAAAATCTGAAAGTAAAGCCTATCCTGAAGGGCTACCAGCGATTTTGAAGTTTTGCGAGTACAAGAGTATTACAGAAAATGCTTGGGATGTCTGAGATACATTTATTTTAGCCTGAACACGCATGTTTAAAGTCCTTAAAGGAATAGTTCACTTTAAAAAAAAAACAAAAAAACTTTTGCTGATAATTTACTCACCCTATGTCATCCATGAGTCAATTTGTTCCGTTTCTGTTTGTCTGAATGAACCAAATGACTGGAAAAGACTTTGTTCATTTTGATGAATGAGTTTGAAACAGAGAGAGTCACAAACGTACATACACAGAACAAGCAAGGCAAGGATTTGAGCTTATAAAACTTAATAAACTTTGTTCTATTTATTTTTTAAATGAGTGATCGTTTCGCTTGATAAGACCCTTATTCATCGTCTGGAATCATTTAAAGCCCTTTGAACAGTTTGCACTGAAACTGTCTTTTGGACCTTGAACCGTTTGGTTCCCATTGAAGTTCATTATATGGAGAAAATCCTGGAATGTTTTCATCAAAAACCTTAATTTCTTTTACTGGAAGAAAGAAAGAACGTAAAGACATCTTTAGATGACATGGGTGAGTAAATTATTAGTAAAAGTTTTTTAAAAAGTGAACTAGTCCTTTAAAACTGCAGTGAACCAAAGACAGTCTCAAAAACACGGTTTGGAAATTGCTGGTGTTTCTGTGTCGCCACACGACCTTGTTACCAATAGGGTTGGGTATCGTCCGAATTCGACCAATATTTCACGATTCCTTGTTGTTACTCTCGGTTTCGCTAACGATTCTCAATTCGGATTCTTTCAAGAGGCAGGGTCAAAAAAGTTTAGCTAACCTTGCAACGGTCTCTTTTTTAAGGAAACATTCCTTCTGTCACAAATACTCCTTTGTCACAAATTTTGCATTTTGCCGAGATTTCGTTATTTTCAGTAAAAGCTGAAGCAGCACTTCTGGACCGTCTAACGTAAGCTACTCATGTTCGAGCTGCCGCTGTGATGCTGAAGCACTTCCGGTAACGCTTCATTGGTGTTGTTCAGCAGTTTCTTCTTCCGGTCGCGGACTGTGGATATCGAAAACTAGGAATCGTGAATTTTAACTTTTGCAATCTACAGGGGAAAAATTAGAAGTTAGTCCTGGTTCTAATTCAGATTCTGATTCTCATACCCAACCCTAGTAACCAATCAGATCAACATGTGATCATCAGCAAGTGGATCTCTAGACTGAGTGAGTGAGTGGAGGCAGGGCTTATTTGCATATTCATGGCACGCTGATACACGTATACTGAAGTGACCAGATGTAAAGAGCTCCTAATGAAGGCTAAACTTTAGACTTAGAGTTACATTCAAGCTATTTTAAGGCATGAACACATTCTTTTCATGGGAACATTTTTGAATGTCATTTTGGTGATCAAAGACAAGTTTTAAAGGATAAAATTGATTGACTACAGGGGGATTTTAAGAGAATGAAAACTAGAATATGCAACCTTTTACTTAATTGCTTCCAGATTTATGGCTTTAAAACTGGGAACCCTTTAAAAAACTTTGCTTTTTTTGTTTCCAGCTGAAGGAAGTGAACACAACGAAGATCCTCTCAGCTATGTTGACGTATGTTTGGCCCAAAGACAGACCCGACCTCTGTGCTCGAGTGGCCATATCACTGAGTCTGCTCGCTGGAGCCAAGGTGCGTTCATTTAACCGACCACTGCATCACCTAATGCCTCATTGTCTACAATTTACATTCAGGCTGTTTTGATATGTTGTACCTTAGGTGTGTAATGATGTTCTGACAGGTCTGAAGTCATTGGTTCAACTCCTTTTTCAGTACGACAGGGTTAGAAACAACATTATTTTTGTAGGGTTGTTTACTGAACACACTCTGGCTCTACATTAAAAAGTCTGTCAATACTGCTGGAACGGTCCGATTTGAAGTGCAACAAACTGTAGTCATAATTAATCATTTATAATAAATAATTTTTGCTCCCATTCTGATGCGGTTTGTCTCAGTGAAGCTTATTGGAGATGAGCCACTGCATCTTTAAATAAATGTATAATACCAAGTTAAAAATTATAACAGTTTTCTTGGCATTTTCAAATGTGTTTGCTGTGTTAATATTAATATTAATTACTGTCATTTATTTTTGTTCTTTTTTAAGTATTTAAAGTATTAAAATAGAGATTAGCTTTGAATGCAAGCTAATAAACTCATCTTTCCATTTAAAGGAAAATTATATAAAATGATAAAGTACTATTTGTTCATACACAAAAGACAACACATTTATCTCTTATTTAACATAATATCAATGTAGTTACCAAATAAATGGCTGAAAAATGCAGAAATGTGTTGATTTGTGAAGGTCCCGAAGCACCAAAGTTTTGGGCTGACTTGTGTGAGGTCCCCTGAGACAGCTTGCACGTGGGTGGGGCTAACTCAACATTGCCAAATGTGATTGGTATACAATAAAAAATGCCAGGGAAGTAACAAATCACTGGATTGATTAAAATAATGAGCAGAATAGTTTTTTTATTTGACTTTAAAGTTGAAAGTGGGCTTAAAGGGTACATGGGCTTAATGGGTAAACTTACCCTATATGATTTATCATTACTATTATAGTAATAATATAGTCCACCTTTGTAATTGTTATGCTTAAAGTTGGCTGCAAGCATTTCTATTTCTTTTTTTTCTTTTATTATTATTGAAAACATTATAAGCAAAGAGAAGAAAACAGTCACAATATAGAAACAAATAAATGGAAAGAAAAAAGACACAAGACAGGGGTACATAACTAATCAGAAAAGATTACATATCAAACGAAAAGATTAAAAGACTTACATATTTCAGACAGTGGTGGAGGAAGTACTGAATTCCAGTACTTAAGTAAAAGTACAAATAACCAGATAAATATTTACTTTAGTAAAAGTAGAAGTAACACAATGACAACCATACTTCAGTAAAAAGTAAAAAGTACCTGATTTTAAATGTACTTTAAGTATTAAAAGTAAAAGTACTTGCATAACAATTTATTCTCTTAATGACTATTTTCTAACGATTAATAAAACATTCATTCTAACTCATTCAACCTAATACTCCTGTAATGATGTTCAATAATGATGGAAAAAAATTGTTGTCACAATTTCTGAAACAAGCTTTCAATTAGGCAATATAAACCATGCTTCATCCTTACTATATGTTAATAACTATGTTTGGCAGTTAAACGGTGATTAATTTATGGTGTAATTCTGAACCTCTTGGCTTTGCCATAATCCTAACCAAACGTATATTACACGGTGTGTTTCCTATGCAGGTAAAAACAAATTTCCACCGTATAAATTGCACGATAAACACACTGCGTGCGAGGCGCATTTAGTGTGACCGGGTTGATGTATCTATGGCAACCAAACGTCACTGGGTGACACGAACGTGCAATGGACGGAATGGGTCAGATCACGTTTTGGCAGGGGAAAAACTGGTCAGAAAATGTAACGAAAATGTAAGAAATATTATAAGTAAGTTGTAGAAATGTAGTGGAGTAGAAAGTATAATAATTGCTGCAAAATGTAACGAAGTAAAAGTAAAAAAGTATGCACTATGTATTTTACTTAAGTAAAGTAAAGATACATGAAAAATGTACTTAAGTAAAGTAACAAAGTATTTGTACTTCGTTACATTCCACCACTGTATTTCAATTGTACTTGCAAGCGTTTCTAGCTAAGACGTATGGCGACGTAAACAGTGACGTAACAACGTCGTCCCTGGGCGCTCTAGTCAGTGGAAAAACAAACAGGTTTTGAACGGGTTCGCAAGTTGAACCAACTCCGAACCAACTTTGAACCAACACCAGTTCTGAACCAGTTATTTTTTGGTGGAAAAGGGGTATATGACACACCCCTTACAGTATTGGTCCTGGCTTTTGATCACACAGTGCACGTTCCGGGACTGATCCTGACGATGTTACTTAGGTCCCCAACCCGGCTTCGATGCCGGTACCAATCCCGGGTCGTGT
This sequence comes from Hybognathus amarus, assembly GCA_030378365.1. Lineage (NCBI taxonomy): Eukaryota > Metazoa > Chordata > Actinopteri > Cypriniformes > Leuciscidae > Hybognathus > Hybognathus amarus. The sequence goes on from JAQIUQ010005267.1 coordinate 21,369, forward strand.
TTGCGTTCACACAGAAGGCGTTCTGGCAAATTCCCGGGATCAACGGGATGTGTGAAAGAGGCTATAGGCCTTGTCCACACGGAACACATGGACTCTCACAAACTTGTTTTTTTTTCTGCTACTATGATGATCTGCAGTTACGGTTCATCATGTATTAAGTAATGCTTGGGGTTAAACTGGTTTCCTCAAGATGACTGTAGCTGGAACTAAAATGTATAGATTTCGCCATCACAACTGTGGAAGAGAATCACAAGTGATTCATTTTAAAGACGAAGATAGACCTGCAATTTAAAGGATATTTGTCAACGGAAAGATGTGTTCATCCTTCCAACGTATTCCTTAGAAGTGTAATTTATTCAGCTGGCTTGATGGTTGAAGAAGATGGGACACAATGAAAAAGCTGTGGAGTCGTGGTTTCTTGTTTGGTTGGCACTTACACTAGAACTAGAAAGAGAAGCAGACTCATTATTTTACTATTACTTCAGTGTGTGTTCAGTTGAGTTTGTCTATAATGATGCATAGCTCAACATATATCACTTACTGCGTTGCTCTGATTTGTTTGTAGGTCTTATCCAATTGAGTGCAGATTGTTTTTTTCCTGGTTTTGGCTCAGCAATCATGTAACCTGACTCAAGTAGATTAAGA